>CAKAOI010052054.1:0-44587 GCA_916701655.1 Sebastiscus albofasciatus
ATATATATATATATATATATATATATATGATTAAAACAGAAAGTCACATTAGACCGCATCAGTGCTCCAGGAGGCTCCATGCAGTCACATGTCAGAGCAGGTTTTGGTTCATGAGCCACAGATCTGTTCATTGAGAGCTGCCAGGGTTAACCCAAGTGTCAAAAGAAACAGGGCTTAAAGACATTAACTAGGTGAAAGCCATCTGTCCCTCTCAGTGGGTGGTGGACGGTGGTGACATGTGGACGCCGTGGCCCTTTAAGAAACTCCATGTTTTCGCTACATGATGCGTCAACATAAAAAAGCGGATGATGCTGTTATGTAAAAACACGCTGAAGTGAGTTTTGCAGGGAGCTTTTGCTGAACTGAACTGAACTGAACGCTTTACAACAGCAGCACGCCTTCGCTTCTTCTTCGTCTCTTACACTGGGATTGTGTGTGTTTTAAAGTGAAGCCACTGGGAGGAGGGTTGGGGCGCAGTTTGGAGAGAAGAAGAAGAAGAAGAATAGAAAAGGCTTCAACATGAGTCTCTATTTTCCTCCTTCACATGCGGGCAGCGTACACCTGACGCATCGCTCTCTCGTCCCGAGGAACTGATCGTCTAATAATCAGGATATTACAGCCTGCAAAGCTGGTAAGATATAAAACACACACACATAAACACACCGTGATCGCTTCTCTCGCTAAAACTGAAAGTATGAGGCAGGACGGCCGGGTGTCTCAGCTATAAAACAGATCCTTTCCTTGATCTGTAAACACATGAAAGGAAACTTTTGTTACTTATTGCTTCATTTGAGTCCGTAAAGAGACTCCACACTGCTCGTGATCGCTACAAAATGTCACTCGCTTCTGCAGCTTCTGTGGGAGTTGCACGGAGTTTAGTCTCGGGTTTACTGTCACATTTAAGGTTGTTAGTTGGAGATGCAAAGATGTTTAGAGGCATTAAAAGGTCCCTTTTGGTGTTTTACTGGTTGTTTCTTTATAGGATCTATAGAGCTGAATGTTGAGCCGATTAATCAATTAATTAGTTAACTCATTTGCTTCTCAAATGTGGATATTTACTGCTTTTCTGTCATAATAAACTGAATATTTTTTGCTTTTAGGGCCTAACTAGGCTACATTTACTCAAATACTTCACTTAAACCTGCAGTAGGAAGAATATTTTTTGGCATCATTTGGCAAAAAATACTATAATAACCTTTCAGCATATTGTAATTCAAGTGTTCTGATAGAAAACTAGACTTCTGCTCCTCCTCATGGCTCTGTTTTAAGGCTTTAAAACATCTAGCTGTGATGGGAGACGTTGGCCAATTACAGGTCATTTCAGAGAGAGAGAGCATTACTATTGAGCATTCTTATTGGCTGTGCTCCGGCTGGTGGGCGGTGCTTGGTATTTCGTCAACTGATTTCAACATGGCTTCCGGGTCACAAACTTTCTCATTTTACAGCTAAACAGTACACTACAAGATGTTTCTGAAAACATTTGAGGTGAGAAATAGGCATTACAGTAACAGAATATTGATTAATATTTGATCAGCGCTGCCTAGTTTGACCGTTTGATCAAAGTTTGCTAGTGATTGACAGCTGCTCAGAGACAGCAAGGCTCCAGTTCGCCTCTGATTGGACGTTTTCCTCCGGTCTGTGAAATCTTGCAGATGCCATTAGGAGCACCGGAGGACACAGAGGCACGTGATTTGTCTCCTGCACTACTGTCAGGATATAGTGACCGTTTTATAAAAATAACTTTTTAAAATCATATTTACTCCATTTCTACCCGCTGCTGCTTTAAGTCTAGAAAGTGCATAAAGGTGTCATGATGTTCCGTAGTAAAAGACAGATTTATATATTTCAGAAAACCAATCAGCTCTGCTTTACTACACCTCTATCCAATGATAATTGTACACCTGTCATATTTGCTCCATTTCTACCCACTGCTGCTTTAAGTACACCTTTGAGGTACTTGTACTTTAGTGCATCCATTTTATGCTACTTAATACTCCACTACTTCTCAGAGGGAAATATTGTCCGCTAAATCTACTTCACATTATAACCACCCAAAAGTATATCAAATAGAGCTCCTCCTCAACCAGATACTAGGGCTGTAAATCACAAGTTTCATCACAAAACAATATTCTGTCGATTCTCTGGACAACGATACGATAATTGCTGATATCACAAAGTTTGCCACAATACGATTTGGTTCATATCAGCGGCCTGCGATCGATATGAGACAATATCTTAAGTCCATTTAACAAAATCAGTTACATTTATATCAACTCAAAAAATGCAACTAAAATATGATTTGACAATTTTACCACTGAGCTCTTCCAGACATTTAAATGAGAAGCAATATAAAGTGCGACTTTCACAATAAAGGGCGTGTCTTAAAGATGATATGTATCAATGTTTTCACTTTGCATCGATGATATTGGATTGTTGATCATTGAATTGATGTGTCGTTACACCCTTAGCAGATAAAAACCCCCTTATATGTTAATGCTTCAGTAATAATAATCCAATAATAGAACGTATGATGATATAAAACTCTCATGGGCCATTCATAATGACTACTTTCAATACTTAAATTACATTTTGCGGATACTATTTGTGTACATCCCAAGGGGGAAAAGGGACTGATTGATTTACAGCCTTTAATAGTGCGTAAAGAAAACACATAATCGACCCAGAGCAGGTGTACAATTATGAGTTGGATAATTGGTTGGATAATGGATCCACGTGCCACACCCCGTACGAGCACTATGAGCACATCAGGAACAAGACAACACAGATATATCTGAAAGTTACAAAGATAGAAGTACAAAAGGTACAAGTATAGAATGTTTGAAAGTCATCTCAGCATGTAGACAACATGTGTGCTGCTGCAGTTTATGAAGGATTTTATGGTGTATTTATTACCAGTATGTGGATTAGTGGTGCAAAGGTTCAACAAGCCCACGGTTTGGTTTGTATTGATGGTTTTTGGGTCACGGTTTCAGTTCGTTTTGCACATTAGAGAGAAGAAAAACAACCAATGTGTTTTAACTCTAAAATATATACACAGATTGATTGATAGTAATGAATAATATTTCTGTATTATATGAAGCCATAACACTGGTTTTATACATGAAATAAGGAAGACTACTTAATGGTCAAGTAGGCCTATGCTCAGATAGTTGCCTCTTCTATGTCTCTGACAACTCATCAAATAATTCAAAGGTCTATATTTAATCGTGGTGCGATGGGTCAACAAGCCCACGGTCATTGAACGGTTTGTTTTTTTACGGTTCGGTTTTGCATCATGAATGTGTATGTATTGTTACTGCTGCACAGCACTGTCCCTCGGGATATATAAAGTTTTATCTAATCTTATCTAAAGTATTTGGCGTCTACCACAGCGGAAAAACAGCCCAGACAACCAGGAGACAGTGTTGGGTGGTGTTCTAGTGTCATGATGAACCAGTCTGTCTCTCAGATTGAGATGATGTGATCGAGGGAGCTGATATTATTCAGAGATGGATCACTTTTGAGGACATTTCTGTGTTTAAGGATAATGTTTTTGACCTTGCCTGCCAGAGGAGATTATTCAGTAGGTCCGTACTGGTAGCTCTTGTTTTCTTAACAGAGATTACCTATCTGTATGTACAGGGCCCTCTGATGGGTCCGAGGAGATAGATGCTGGTATCGCTCTTTCATTTCAACAGCTTTAAACATTTCAAGAAGTGACCAACTTGGATATTATAGATGAGCTGTTATTACTCTCAGTTTTTAGAAGTGTGTTTGTGGTAGATTATAGTCTGTTAAACCTGCAGTAGGCAGAATGTTTTTGGCATCATTGGGCAAAAAGTCCGCAATAACCTTTCAGTATATTGTAATTCAAGTGTTCTGAGAGAAAACTAGACTTCTGCGCCTCCTCATGGCTCTGTTTTCAGGCTTTAAAAAATGTAGCCCGTGACGGGAGACTTTGGCCAATCACAGGTCATTTCAGAGAGAGAGCGTTCCTATTGGCTGTGCTCCGGCTGGTGGGCGGTGCTTGGTATTTCCTCAACTGATCTCAACATGGCTGCCGGGTTACAAACTTTCTCATTCTACAGCTAAACAGTACACTACAAGATGTTTCTGAAAACATTTGAGGAGAGAAATAGGCATTACAGTAACAGAATATTGATTCATATTTGATCAGCGCCTCCTAGTTTGACCGTTTGATCGGAGTTCGAGAGTGATTGATAGCTGCTCAGAGACGTCAGGCTCCAGCTCGGCTCTGATTGGTTGTTTTCCTCCGGTCTGTGAAATCTTGCAGATGCCATTAGGAGCACCGGAGGACACAGAGGCACATGATTTTTTCAGATTACCTGTCTCATGCACTACTGTCAGGATATAGTGACCGTTTTATAAAAATAACTTTTTAAAAATCATATTTACTCCATTTCTACCCGCTGCTGCTTTAAGTCTAGAAAGTGCATAAAGGTGTCATGATGTTCCGTCATAAAATACAGATTTATTATTTCAGAAAACCAATCAGCTTTTCTCTACTACACCTCTATCCAATGATAATTGTACACCTGTTCTAGGTTGACTATATATTTGTGTGTGTGTGTATATATATATATATATATATATATATATATATATATATTTGCCTTGTGTCTTTGTCCATTTCGACTCTGATGAAGACAAAGTACTGTCGAAATGTTAGTCTGTAAATCCATCAGTTTGCTGCTCCAGTTCCTTTTTTTCCCTTTCCCTGGAACCGAGAAGCCCCTGATTCAGCTGCGAACTGCTGATGGACAGAGAACCATGTTTCAACAATACTTCTATACTTTTACTTGCAATGGAGTATTTTCACACTGTGGTAGTTGTACTTTTCCTACAGTAAAGGATCTGAATACTTCTTCCTCCACTGTTGGATGGACAAAACAAGCAATTTGAAGATTTCAGCTCTGGGCTCAAGGACTTTTTTATGAACATTTTTCTTCTTCCACTGGCGTTTCCTAGATTATAGATTAAGTGTTTAATCAAGGAAATAATATGAGATTAATTACTAATGAAGAGTTGTGTGAGTAACAGTCCTGCTTGGATTAAGCCGACCCCTCTCCCCCCCTCCTGCTGTAAAAGGCCGTTGAAAACCAGCATGCTCTGACGTGACATCAGGGTTATAATGCGTGACGTACAAGTTGCCTAGTGGGTTCTTCGGTATAATAGTGTTTGTAAAGCCTCTTGTGGACAGATTCGCCTGACAATAGAGCTTCAGTTCTGGAGGTCGTGCTAGATTTGTGTCTAGTCAGTTCTCCGCAGCCTACTTTGACAGGCCTGTCATAGCAGCATGTTGAATAGAGGTACAGCGCCCACACGTGAGCCATAAAGCTGGATATCAATCCTGGACATAATCCCATTATTTCTGAAGAAGTGTCCTGTTGTGGCCACAGAGAGGAAGAGGAGGAGGAGGAGGAGGAGGAGGGGAACATGCCTCCTGTCACCCAAACACACTGTTCTCCCTGCTGTCCCATAGGAGACAAATACTTCCTGCTCAGATACAGGCCACATGTGGTCAGAAGAAACAACAGCAGAATCTAATAGATAGCTGTTTGCATATATGTATATTGTAAACATATTTTTCATATAATTGTGTGGTTCATCTTGCAAATGCATACAAATCTATTTCAGGAAGTGAAAACAACATCCCAGCCCAGTATGAATGCCTTTATTGTTGTAACTGCATTGGAAAAGTACACGGACACATCCCTTTTTTCCAAAACACTTGTCACAGTCACACTGTTGTGCCCCACAGAGGCATGTTAAATATTATCTAACAGGAACTCACTGGGCCTGATTCTTTTTGGATGCCATTCAGCACAAGCTACTAAGGGTGTTTTTTTGTAAACACAAATAACTTTTGAACTCATTTGCTGTCAGTTGCTGATATATAACTTCCTCCATTTTTCAGCAGCTTCACGCTGCAAGTCAGTCATAGTGTATTACTTCATTTGGGCAAGCTTTGCATAGCCATGTGGCTGCTGGGCTTTGGGACTCCTGGTTTATTACAACTTGGGTCTTACTTTTCTAGTTACGGACATCATTCCTGTTGGTTATAATACCATTTCACTCACCAAGCTATTTGCTGAGATCATAGCCGGATTAACCTGCTGGGGGCCCAGAGGCAAAAATGAACTTCTGGACCCCACATTCATTTAGGAATTTGCAACATACAAGCACATATGGGGGGTTTTAAACAGCCTTCAAAAGAAACTAAAAACCTCAGTACACATTGTAAACATGAGTTTATGGTCTCAATCGCTAGTTTCAAGTCTTCTTCAATACAGCATGATGTTCATTTAGTAAATGATAGTCCCATTTAGAGTCAAATAGACCATAAAGCAGGGGATGCTTTAGGACGTGGCTACCTTGTGATTGACAGGTCACTACCACGGCGTTGTTCGTGTTTTCGTCTTACAACTTTAACCCTTTCACAGTGTGTTTTCAGTTCATGATCGCTCCACCCTCTCACGTCACTTCTGGTTCCAAAAAAACACAAGATGGCGATGGCAAAAATGCCAAACTCAACGCTTCAAAACATCAGTCCACAAACCAATGGGTGACTACATCCACTTCTTATATACAGTCTATGGACCAAAGCTATGGAGGACCACAAGAGTCATGCAAACAGTAATAGAGCATTTAACTGATTAATAACTAATTGCACAATAAAAATAGGCATTAATAAATGTTTACAAATGTCATTAAAGGCAGGGATGACGATGTTATCCAGTACACACTATTTGTTATATTGGTTGAAATGGTTGTTACACCCCGGCAGCGATCCATTACTTATGAGCTCCATTACTTATGAGCTCTGAAAAAGGACCGGAAAAGAGCTGTCATCTGTAGCTGCTTTAATCCTGTAAAAACGTCTACCAATCACTGCCTCGCGGTCCGCTTGGAAAGAACCAATCAGATGCCTCCCTGCTCGTACTCTACCCTTGGCGTGCACCAGCCTGAACACAAAGCGCGTCGCCGAGTTTACTGGAGAATGGAAGAGAAAACGTTTTGCTGGGAGGCTACATAAAAGAAAGAAAATAGATAGTAACATTTAAATAACCTAAAAACGAAGCCCAATAAATATCCTAAAACCAAAAATATATAACCTTAAACTTAACACTGGTGCGGAGCAAGTCTCCCTCCTCCTACAGTGCCATTTTACATTAGTGAGGACCTTTCATGATCAGGTAATGAAACAGGACTCACCTCAAGGCCCTTATCGTGTTATTTATTGTGTTATAATAATAATCTAATAATAATAATACATTTTTTCTTTACAAATGTTCTTTAAAATCAGCCCAAACCAGTTGAACCCCGCCGCTTTAACCCTGAAGACTTCTGTATCTGACTTCCAGGTTGTGCGTGCAAAAAGATTTCCTGCAATTTGGGATTATTACTGTAATTTCGAGGTGCACTCGTTTCCTCCAAATAACATGGTTTAGATAATTCAGCTAAACCTTTGACCTCATTTACCACCTGTCTGATTGTCTGACTTTGTTGTAGCGAAGTGTTCCCAGACTTAAGCAGTTACTTTGCAATAGTACAATGTTATCCTAACAAATAGATATGACGGGGAAAACCTGAATGCTTCCTGGCTACCGTATCATTTATAGAACTTTGTACTCGTATGTCTTATAATGTGTTTCACATTTGGATGTTAATCTGGTTTAGTTGTTTGAATATTTGAATCTTGGGTGTCTCAGGATTAGAAACGCTGTAGCCTGTACTCCTCTAAAAGCCATTAGCCGGCCCCTCTCGCTCTCTCCCGGTCTCTCCTTCCCTGACTCACCCTGGCACAATGCCCGAGACACAGCTGTGAAAATTACAGGTCTGTTTCATGGAAACACAGAAGAAGAGGAGGCCGGGTTGGTGGGGAGGGGAGCAGAGACCCACAGCCCCGGCGTCAGCTGTTGGCCGGCCCACAGCTGCAGTGGATGTGGAGCTTTCAGAGCCGGGGTCTCGCTCACTCCTCACACACACTGGGATTGTTTACATGGGGTGGGAGTGTGTGTGTGTGTGGAGGGGGGGATATTAAACCCTGTTTGGCTGAGGCCGAACAGAACAGAAGCCCTCACTGTGACTGACAAACGTCAGGCTCCTTCAGTGAAAAGCACATGGCACCAAGCGTCCTTCAGTTTGGCAGATGCTAAAAGCATGACTGAGGCCCTGGCAGGTGGGCAGGCAGGCAGGCGGGCGGCCGCCCTCCCCACCCCCCTCCTCCTCGCTCCTTCCTCCGCTGGGTTGAAAATCCAGCGACAGGCCTCCTCTATCAGAGAGTCATTGTTCATGATGATGATGACAATCTCTCTCTGTCTCCATTCTCTGTGCTATCTCAATCCATCACTCTCTTGTCTCTTGCCTCCCTCCCCCCGGTCGCTCACACATTCTCTTAATTTTTTTCTGCTCCCTTGTTCTCGCCCGCTCTCTCAGAAAGTCTGTGTCAAACTATGTATCTCTGAGGAGCTGTCAGGCAAAGAAAAGCGGGGTGAATGTGAAAAATTGCCCCTCTGATTTCTACTAAGTTTGACTTTTCTCCTGCTCGATGAGATGTGAGGTGTGAGATTCCCTCCCTCCGCTCCTCTCTGGTGCTTTGCTTCCATCGTTTTGAATTCAGTCTTCATCTCTCTCTCTCTCTCTCTCTCTCTCTTTCTCTCTCTCTCTCTCTGGCTCTTTTTTCTTCCTCCTCTTCTCCCTCTTTGCCAGTCAGGCTGTCTGGCATCTTGCCCCGTCTCTTTGAAGAGGAACAGTAGAAGCAGATAATTACACTTCCTGTCCTGTATCTGCTCTGTAGTGCTGAACTGTCATCTCTACATCTGTAGGCCTAAACGCTGAAGCGGAGAAATAACAGCTTACTACCTGTTCTGTTGTGTAGCAAACGCAGTTACATGTACAGTAGTCGTATGCTATAAGTCTACAAAATCCAGCGATCATCTTCAGAATATAGACTCTCACCTACTTTTGCACCGTCAATGTTTCAGCTGTTTTATTAAGTATAACCTGTGCCTCCTCATTATGTCCTATCATTTTACCAGGCTGTTCTCATACACCGCTCATAGCTATATCTACAGAAACTAATGCACTGTAATTCGTATACATCCCATCAATTAACAACACCAAACAATGACAAATATTGTCCAGAAACCCTCACAGGTACTGCATTTAGCATAAAACAATATGCTCAAATCATAACAAGGCAAACTAACAGCACAACCCAAAACTTAATTCACATATCCTGAGGTCAGAGGTCAGAGGACCCCTTTGGAAATGGCCATGCCAGTTTTTCCTCGACAAAATTTAGTGCAAGTTTGGAGCATTATTTAAATTATTTCTATTATTATTACATTATTTCTGTTTCTAGCTTTAAAACTGAGTCCGCTACAACCTCCGAAAGATTGATTGCATTAATGCGATAAAGAAATTAGTGGCGTTAAAATTAATTTATGTTAAGGTGTTATTATCATGTTAACTTTGACAGCCCTAATTTATATCTATTTGTTTTTGTGCTTAATTCCCCACAAATTAGATTTTCCTGCATTGTCCTATTTCTAACAGAAATTATCAGTTTTATTTTTCAAAATCCTCCCTTAAAAAACTGTTTAAACTTACACAAACAATATCTTGTATGAAGATATCACACAAACTAACCGTCGTTTACCACATTGTTGCTACCAGCCACGCATGACACAAATACCTCTCGTTCACACACACATTCTTTAGAAAGCATTGGTCAACATACACACTATTCAGCCTTGTGTGACAATGACAGGTTGCTGTAGCGGTTAGCTTCCTGAATGACTTCACTAGATTACGTGTGAGTCATCGCATTGAAAACATGTTTCTCTTCAATGTCACACCGCTGTAAACTTCCCATCACCTCCTCTCCTGCTGTATTGTGACATTAACGGTAAACATTTTACCTCACATTCCTGAATAATAGGTTTCAACAGGTGTGATGCTGCAGCTTCTTATGACTAAATACACCTCATTCACAGGCGGTTTAGTGATTTGGATTGATTACACCTTTGTGTGCATTATCAAATGTTGTTCAGAAGGGACAGAGACAGATTGACCAACCACTATTTGCTACCTTGATAGCACCTACACCTTGGCTGGCTGTTCTCTTACACTGTTCGTAGCTATATCTACGGAAAATAATGCACCGTAATTCGTATATGTATATCCCACAAAATCACTTTGTACATAATCTACATAGACATGAACCAGGAAGTATAAAGAGTGGCAAACAATATGTGGGGAGGAGGTCGGGGTGGGTCAAAAAACACCAGACTTTCCCCCAGGAGATCGGTGTTCATATCCAGCGTGAAACCAGAAGTCAACGTGGATTTATTTGTCACGTAACTTACGTACTTAAGTTACGCCACGATCTGTTCCTAAACCTAACTAAGCAGTTTTGTTGCCTAAACCTAACCAAGTTGATATTTTTTTCTAAACCTATGAAGGTTTTTACTAAAATGATTAACTTATTATCCATATATTTACCGTATAGACTTATATTTATGGAAGAAAGAAAAGATATCTGCCGGCTGTGATTGGTTGTTCCTTGTCACATGACGTGTGGTGCGCGCTATGAACTATTTATGTCTTGGGGTGCAGCTTGTCGCTTGCGCCAGCGTCGCTCCTGCGTTTGAGCGCCCCTGCTGTACATCTACATTGACAGCAATGGTTTGAGCGTGCAAAGGACGCGGCAGGTTAACGGGCCCTTACCCTGATATTCTTACCCTAACCCTAACCAATCTCACTCCTAATGCCTAAACCTAACCAACCCAACAAACGAAGACAACGAGCAGAGTGGGGCGGCTCTTGCTCTCACCATAGCAGGATTTGTAATTTAGTGTAGTGTACGGCTGTAGAGCAGCAAATCTTTATTTTTCATGGATTCAGCTTTTCAATGCAAATCCAAACAGTGCACCAACTGTGCATTGTTTAAAATCACAGAGAAGACTTCACATTGTTGATATTCTTTTTACAAATGTGAAAAGAAGAGTTTGAAGACTTGTTTCTTTTATATAAAGAGTCTTTCAGTCCAAGAACACGCTGTATACATTTTTGTAATCTTTTCCAGTGTACTCTGTAACGTGTACTGACGCTGTGGCAGCTGGAGGGCGGCTGGTCCGCAGCAGAATCTAAGCTCTGACTTTTCAGGCAGGGGCAAACAGAGAAAGAGATCAATATAGTATTACGGTGTTATTTCACTCTCCCCCGATGCTATCTCTCCACCTTCAGAATGAAAAATTCATCATCTTCAGTAAATATCTCCTGAGATGAGAGTTTCTGGGGCAAGATCTTGTTGAATGGAGGTACACAAGGCCAAATGTAGATCAGTTTGGAGATATCTGAGGTGAAAATGGTCTGGGACACACACCGAGAAAAAACAAAGGACTAAGAGGCAGCTCTTAATAAATACTGTGGAGTTTAAAATCATATTACAGGTCTTGCTCAAGGACAGCAAGGTGTATGCCTTCCTGACACTTTTCATTAGTCCCTGCCAAGGAACCAGTGACCTTATTTTAAGAGCCCCTCTTTGCTTTTATTCAAATATTTACCTGCGGTCTGTCTATGAGTGTTGC
Organism: Sebastiscus albofasciatus; assembly: GCA_916701655.1. Lineage (NCBI taxonomy): Eukaryota > Metazoa > Chordata > Actinopteri > Perciformes > Sebastidae > Sebastiscus > Sebastiscus albofasciatus. The sequence goes on from CAKAOI010052054.1 coordinate 11,619, forward strand.
AGTAACCGCTCTGACAACATGTTTTTATTTTATTGATTACTTCCCACACATTTTGCCTCCCACAATGTGGATTTTCTCTGGTTATTGATCATTTTAAACTATGTCTTTTTTAGTAATTGCTAGATTGAAATCCTTTTTTGAAAAAGAGCCCTGAACACAGAAAAATACACAGTTTGACGCTTCATTTTAGTTGGCATGTTGAAATTGTGATTATTAGGGATACACTCACTGTCAGTAGGGCTCGGCTATATGGAGAAAATCAAATATCTCAATATTTTTAACCAGATACCTCCATATCGATATTGCGATGATGTTGTAGGATTGACAATTAGAGACCAATGAGATTTTTGATAAATAATCCTCAGTAATGTGGATATAATGACTAAGAGGGTAAAGACAAATAATAGAACAGCTAGAACAGTCTGTTAAGTTCAGAAGATTACATCACTTTACTGTAATGCTGCCTTTAAAACCAGGAAAAGACAACATTTGTGCCATATTATGATATCCAAAATCTAATCTCTAATCTCGTTTTGGTCTACAGTACATCTCTGGTAAACACAAGATTTAATGTGGTGCTTTTGTGTGATTCTTTGTGGAAAAACACAGTTTCACAGATCAATTGATTAAATTAGAGCTGCAACAATTAATCGATTAGTTGTCAACTATTAAATTAATCGCCAACTATTTTGATAATCAATTAATCAGTTTGAGTAATTTTTGAAGAAAACAAAGTGGGTCAAATTGAGTCAAAATTCTCTGATTCCAGCTTCTTAAATGTGAATATTTTCTGGTTTATTTACTCCTCTATGACAGTAAACTGAATATTTTTGACAAAACCAGACATTTGAGGACGTCATCTTGGGCTTTGGGAAACACTGATCAACATTTTTCACCATTTCCTGTCATTTTATAGACCAAAGTTTGTTACCTGTCTCTTTTATGTGACATGTTTATGTTGTTTTTAACTTTACACCTGCAGTAGGCAGAATATTTTTGGCATCATTGCACAAAAAATCCATAACAACCTTTCAGCATATTGTAATTCAAGTGTTCTGAGAGAAAACTAGACTTCTGCACCTCCTCATGGCTCTGTTAACATCTAGCCTGTGACAGGAGACTTTGGCCAATCACAGGTCATTTCAGAGAGAGAGCGTTCCTATTGGCTGTGCTCCGGCTGGTGGGCGGTGCTTGGTGTTTCCTCAACTGATTTCAACATGGCTGCTGGGTCACAAACTTTATAATTTTTACAGCTAAACGGTACACTACAAGATGTTTCCGAAAACATTTGAGGAGAGAAATAGGCATTACAGTAACAGAATATTGATTCATATTTGATCAGCGCTGCCTAGTTTGACCGTTTGATTGGAGTTCGAGAGTGATTGACAGCTGCTCAGAGACGTCAGGCTCCAGCTCGGCTCTGATTGGTTGTTTTCCTCCGGTCTGTGAAATCTTGCAGATGCTATTAGGAGCACCGGAGGACACAGAGACACATGATTGTTTTTCAGATTACCAGTCACATGCACTACTGTCAGGATATAGTGACCGTTTTATAAAAATAACTTTTTTTTAATCATATTTGCTCCACTTCTACCCGCTGCAGCTTTAAGTCTGTTATTTCTGCTTTTATGTGTGAACTTGTATGCTGCTGTTACGGCCAGGACTCCCTCGGAAAAGAGATTTTAAATCTCAATGGGACTGTCATAAAGGTTAAATCAAATAATTAAATAAATGTGCTTTTAAGCGATAATTTAGATGTCCCCTTTATGTCTGCATCATCACCAGCAGTGAGAGAGTGTGTGAGTGCTTCCTGCATGTAGGACATGTTTAATGGTCGCGGTCGGTGTCGTGCATCTCTCTGCAGAGTGTTGCAGTTTATTGCAGTACAGGTCAGCTCTCAGCAGTCTTTACTCCCTCAGCTTCCCCCGGTGCTCACGCCTCATTAACTCAACACACTCAGCTTGTTTACAGCTGTTAATTATACACTGCAAAGCTGATATTGATGAGGACAATCAGCATTTATCCCAATTAAGCTCCGTTCTGACTACAGTACATGCTAACTTGATAGCAGAGTGGCTTTCCAATCAGTTGGTTGTTAAAGAGATTGAAGCTGCTGTTTTGGTGCAGGTATTGAAGTTTTCCTGTAATTGAACATCTACTGAGTGAGTGCAGCAGCGGGCTGATCACCATCGACAGCGTGAGTGTGTATTATGTGTGTCGCACTGTAACAGGCTGACGTTATGTGTGTGTGTTTTCTCAAGAAGAAGAAGTAGGGTAATGAACGATGAGCAGCGACTCATCATTATTAGATTCCACGTATCATTAAGAGCAGAGGATACAGTAAATGAGACTAATTAAGAGGGATACATGCTTCTATTTTTTGCTGTCATTAATCCGACAGAAATAAAAATCACTGGAATACTCCTTCAGGGGTTTATAGTATGGATGTAAAACTCATTAGAGAGTCGGTCTTAATGAGGTTTATGTTGATGTATAGGGACTTAATGTGCTCTATATAAGTTTCTTATATTATAATCATAGTTTATAGTGTTTATTATAAGGCTCCAACTAACGATTATTTTCATTATTGATTGATGTATTATTGTTAAAATAGTCTATAAAATGTTAGCAAATAGTAACAAAGGCCCATCACAGCTTCTCAGAGCCCAATAAGACTTCAAAGGTCTTATATCGAGAGTGCCTTGTGTCTAGTAGCAGCCCATCAAGCGTCCAATGCTGGGAAGTGAGGCGATCCCTCACAATAAAAAACGCCACTGTGGACATTCATTATAGTCAGATATCTATTAGTATACATTAGTATTATAGATTTTCCTTAATTTAGGCCTATTCTTATTATTTTGTTTATTAGGAATTAATTATATTAAATGAATAATATTAGATTAACTTATCATTTTTTCCTTATTAAGAGAAGATGATACAGTAAATAAGCCTAATTAAGAAAAACAGTAATTTACTGTATATTAAGGATGTAGTGCTCATTAGTGAGTGATCTTAATGGTGTCTATGTTGCTGGTAGGCCTACAGTGACTTAACATGAGTTTATAGTGATAATTTTGATATACTGTATAATCATAATTCACAGTCTATACTTCTACTTCTATACTTTATTAGTATTTATTGACTTTTTAAACATTTAGTGAGGAGTTGACAGTCATGTTTGGCACTAATAGGACCTATTTTTCTTATAGTTAGTCAGCTTTCTGTGTATTGTCAGCCTGCTATTACTTGGTTTTTTTTCTCAATTTACTTTCTTGATGTTTGAAGCTCATTTTAGTGGCAAGCTTCTCTTTTTCTGAGATGACCTTTACATTTTTAAGAAGTGGTGGAAGTTTGGTAAATTCCAGTGGGATGTTTTTGCGCTGGACATGTTTGGCAATATAGGACCTATTTTCTTATAGTTAGTCAGTTGTCTCTGTATTATTAGCCTACTATTACTTATTTTTTTCCCAATTTATTTTCTTGAAGCTCACTTTAGTGGCAAACTTCTCTATTTCTGAGATGACCACTCCTTCTTGCTGACCTTTATATTTTTAAGAAGTGGTGGAAGTTTGGTAATTTCCAGTGGGATGTTTTTGCGCTGGACATGTTTGGCACTAACAGCCCTATAGGACCTATATTTTCTTATAGTTAGTCAGCTGTCTGTGTATTATAAGCCTACTATTACTTATTTTTTTCCCAATTTATTTTCTTGAAGCTCACTTTAGTGGCAAACTTCTCTATTTCTGAGATGACCTTTATATTTTTAAGAAGTGGTGAAAGTTTGGTAATTTTCCAGTGGGATGTTTTTGCGCTGGACATGTTTGGCACCAACAGCCCTATAGGACCTATTTTTCTTATAGTTAGTCAGCTGTCTGTGTATTATGTTTTTTTCAATTTATTTTCCTGATGTTTGAAGCTCATTTTAGTGGCAAAACTTCTCTATTTCTGAGATGACCACTCCTTATTGCTGACCTTTATATTTTTAAGAAGTGGTGGAAGTTTGGTAATTTCCAGTGGGATGTTTTTGCAGGACCTATTTTTCTTATAGTTAGTCAGCTTTCTGTGCATTATTAGCCTACTATTACTTATATTTTATTTTCTAAATTTATTTTCTTGATGTTTGAAGCTCATTTTAGTGGCAAACTTCTCTATTTCTGAGATGATGACCTTTATATTTTTAAGAAGTGGTGGAAGTTTTGGTAATTTTGCAGTGGGATGTTTTTGCTATAGAGCTATAAAATAATTATGGTATAAAAAAAAAAAAAAAAATCTTTTACGGATGTAAAAAAAAGAAAAAAAGAGGCGTAAAAAAACTCCCCCGTGGTGATTTTGGACCCAGTTTAGTCTTATTGCATGCATGCATATCCTCATGGAGGGATGTCCCGGTGCAGCGGCTGAATGTGAATGTGAATGCAGGCAGCGCATGAATATTATCTCCAGCATGCCACTTCGGAAGTAGGTCACCGCTCACCGATCTGTTCACCATGTCTCCAGCTACTGAGGGCTGCTGGGTCCGCGGATCTCTCTCCAGGTCGACTACACACCGAAACTGACCAGCACGAACAAGGACGGAGGAGAACTGGATCTTTATTTTGTTGTTCTTGTGTTGTGTGGTTGATTTCCCGACGGGACACGCAAGGTAATGATGAATCCTGGCTGTTAATTTCCCGGCACACAGTGTGAGATGATCCGGTATATAGCCTGCTTCTTCTAAACACGAGCTCCTGGTCATATTGATGTTAACTAGCAGCAGAGCCTCGCAGTTGATCATCGAGGCTTGTTTTTAGACTCGTTCTCCTGCTGAGGAGCTTTTTTCACTTCTCATATCACAGCCTGCACTCACTGCTACTGCATGCTGTCAGATTAACACCAATCCACCACCACCACTACGAGCTCCAGTAGGCGTAGCTTTCCTCCTGTAATCCGAGCAATAATGCTGCCTTTAATTGCATCTTTCTTGCCTATAATAGAAACCAGATGAATGAGTGGATGTGGGTGTGTTTGTGTGCAACCTGCATGGAGGAGGTGTTGGTCACTGAAATACTCCTTTAGGGGTTTACTGTATATTATGGATGTAGTGCTCATTAGTGAGTGATCTTAATGGTGTTTATTGCTGATATAGGATTTTAGAGTTTGTAGTTTTGTATATAGGCTATAATCATAATTTACAGTCTAATTCTACAGTAGTGTTATTGACTTTTTAAACATTTAGTGGTGAGTTGACAGTCATGTTTGGCACTAATAGGACCTATTTTTCCTCATAGTTAGTCAGCTGTCTGTGCATTATTAGCCAACTATTACTTATTTTTTTCTCTCAATTTATTTTCTTGATGTTTGAAGCTCATTTTAGTGGCAACACTTGTCTATTTCTGAGATGATCGCTCCTTGCTGACCTTTATATTTTTAAGAAGTGGTGGATTATGGATGTAGTGCTCATTAGTGAGTGATCTTAAGGGTGTTCATGTTGCTGGTAGGCCTATAGTGACTTAACATTAGTTTATAGTAATAGTTTTGATATACTGTATATACTGTATAATCATAATTCACAGTCTTTACTTCTACTTCTATACTTTATTAGTATTTATTGGCTTTTTAAACATTTAGTGGTGAGTTGACAGTCATGTTTGGCCCTATAAAACCTATTTTTATTACTGTTTGTAGTCCGCTGTCTGTATATTATTATTATTATTACTTATTTTTTTCTCGATTTGGTATCTGTGTGTTATTAGTATTATAGTTTAATGATTATTTTCCTTAATTTCGGCCTATTCTTATTTTCCTTATTAAGAGAAGATGATACAGTAAATGAGCCTAATTTAGAAAAACAATCACTGAAATACTCTTTTATTATTAATTATTTTATTCCACTTCTCATATCACAGCCTGCACTCACTGCTACTGCATGCTGTCAGATTAACACCGTCCACCACCACCACCACTACGAGCTCCAGTAGGCGTAGCTTTCCTCCTATAATCCGAGCAATAACGCTGCCTTTAATTGCATTTTTCTTGCCTATAATAGAAACCAGATGTATGAAGTGCATGTGGGTGTGTTTGTGTGCAACCTGCATGGAGGAGGAGGTGTTGGTCACTGAAATACTCCTTATAGTCTCCTGATAGTTTAGTATATAGGCTATAATTCTGAGATGATCGCTCCTTTTGCTGACCTTTATATTTTTAAGAAGTGGTGGAAGTTTTGGTAATTTTCCAGTGGGATGTTTCTTTGCACTGGACACTAAAATAGAGCTATAATATGATGATTGTATATAAAAAAAAAATATTTCTTTTAGGGATGTAAAAACAAAAAGAGGGGTAAAAATCCCCCAGTGGTGATTATGGATGTAGTGCTCATTAGTGAGTGATCTTAAGGGTGTTCATGTTGCTGGTAGGCATATAGTGACTTAACATGAGTTTATAGTAATAGTTTTTATATATTGTATAATCATAATTCACAGTCTATACTTCTACTTCTATACTTTATTAGTATTTATTGACTTTTTAAACATTTAGTGGTGAGTTGACAGTCATGTTTGGCACTATATAATAGCACTAAAGGACCTGTTTTCCTTACTGTTTGTAGTCAGCTGTCTGTGTATTATTATTATTATTATTATTACTTGTTTTTTTCACTTCTCATATCACAGCCTGCACTCACTGCTACTGCATGCTGTCAGATTAACACCAATCCACCACCACCACTACGAGCTCCAGTAGGCGTAGCTTTCCTCCTGTAATCCGAGCAATAATGCTGCCTTTAATTGCATCTTTCTTGCCTATAATATAAGCCAGATGAATGAGTGCATGTGGGTGTGTTTGTGTGCAACCTGCATGGAGGAGGAGGTGTTGGTCACTGAAATACTCCTTTAGGGGTTTACTGTATATTATGGATGTAGTGCTCATTAGTGAGTGATCTTAATGGTGTTTATGTTGCTGGTAGGCCTACAGAGACTTAACATGAGTTTATAGTAATAGTTTTGATATACTGTATAATCATAATTCATCTACTTATTTTTTTCACTTCTCATATCACAGCCTGCACTCACTGCTACAGCATGCTGTCAGATTAACACCAATCCACCACCACCACCACTACGAGCTCCAGTAGGCGTAGCTTTCCTCCTATAATCCGAGCAATAATGCTGCCTTTAATTGCATTTTTTCTTGCCTATAATATAAGCCAGATGAATGAGCGGATGTAGGTGTGTTTGTGTGAAACCTGCATGGTGGTGGTGGTGTTGGTAGTGGAGGACGGTTCGTGTTGGTGGAGGATTGTTGAACTGCTGATTTAGCTCCGGGAAAGTGGACTCGTGGTGATATGCACTATCTGAACACACACACACACACACACACACACACACACACACACACAGAGAGAGACAGAGAGAGAGAGCTCAGATTCCTGAGAGCTCCTGCAGCCTCGGGGCTTTCTCTCTCATGATGACAGCTCTACACCATGTCCGTCCTCTGAATGAGTCTGTGTGGCAGCTCAGACACATCCTCCTCCTCATCAAACTATACAGCCAGTTAAACATGCAGGAGGACACACAGTAGAACTGCTATTAAGTGGCTTTTTATGTGTCAATTACACTCCATTTTACTTTAAATTGCTTTAATGTGTAAGGAAGGGTTCTTTTAATATCTATAAGTTTCCGTTTGATCTTCTAAATCAGACCTAATCTGGGGGTCCCAGGATAGAAAATGAAGGGTCACAAGATAATTAAAAGGAATAAGAAGGGAAAATTAAAATGATAGTTCAGGTGTTTTGAGGTGGGACACTCCCTAATGTGGAACACCTAAAGCTCCGGTGGGTGTAGGTCTTCCTCAAACAAATAAAAATCAATAAAACTATTGATATTTAATGTCTTTCCAATATGCATATAAGTGCTTCAAAACTATTATAGTCGTATTCATTATTATTATACCCCCGGGACAGCGTAGTCGGGGTATATAGCGCTCTGCGTGTCCATCCTTCCGTCCTTCCGTCCTTCTGTCCGTCCACGTGTCACACTTTCGTTTCCGGAGTAGAACTCGGAAACTGTTTGACTTAAGAACTTCAAATTTGGTCTGATGGTTGACAGTGTGGTTTAGTTTTGTGATTTAGTTGTGCCTTTTGGGGGTTAGAAGTCCAGGGTGCCCAAAATGTTTTGAAATTTTGGCCGAAAACTGATTGTTTTCGACTTCAATTTCGTTTCCGGAGCAGAACTTGTTCCATTACTTCCAAAAAGGCAAAACCTTTGGCTCTACTTCAGTAGAGGTCAAGCCGTGATCGGGGGTTATGTGAGCCATGCTCACTTTTGCCTAGTTTATTTATTATTATTTACAGTCTTGTATGTTTGATGTTCAATTCTCCATGTTTCATCCACACATAAGCCTAGATTTTGTAACAGCAATAACATTGTCAGTGGTAAAATTACTGACAACAAAATGTCCTGAAACAAATGTTGAGTTTTTAAAGAACCTGTGTGTATGTGTGTATGTGTGTATGTGTGTGTGTATGTGTGTGTATGTGTGTATGTGTGTATGTGTGTATGTGTGTATGTGTGTGTGTGTGTGTGTGTGTGCGTGTGTGTGTGTGTGTTTGTGCGTGTGCAGCTATCAGTTGTTGGTTTTCTTACCAGTGTGGAAAAGCAAGTAAATATCAGCCCACAGTATTAATTTGAAGCTGTTGTTTTATTTGTTGTGGTCAGTGTGGTGAAGGTCTAGCCAGGAATATTAATAATAATAATACTAATAATAATGCTCTTCAATGAGCTCCTGTCCTTCCATTGTGCATGCTTGTCTTATTCAAATGAAGCAACTTGATTTGATATCCGCAGACAGAAACTCGATGCGAGGCTCCTTCTGTCCTCTTGTTATCTGGAAATTAAATTTCTCTCTCATGGATTGCATTTCACGGTTCACAGAGTCATTCGGCAATAAGGGCAGACAGAGCTATGAGATGGTTTTTGAAAATGTCCAACCAGAGAGTTGTGTGTCCACTCCGAAGACAAAGCGGGTTTTGCATTTGTGGTACAACAGTTATGTTCTCAATAGTTTTTAAGATGACGTAAAATGATGCAACAGATCACAGCTTACAACAAGTATGTTCAGGTTTCAGTGTTGAGAAACAGAATAAAGCTCCTCACACTGTCTGCTCCTTGTAATGAAAGCACGTCAACCCTCCATTAGGTGTTATATGATAGCAAGTTGTAAAAAGAAAAGCAGATTAGTTGCACACTTTGGTGACGACATGAAGTTGTGTTAAATACTGGAGTGCATGAATAAGCTGCTGGTGAAAATTAATCTGTTGTCATTATGCAGTGCAGAAACTGAAATTTGCATGCATGTTTGAGTCACTGCCATCATCGTTCTCGTTTTGACGCATGTTACTTGCTTGCAAAATGGTTGAAGACTAAATTTTTAATGACCGTTACCAATATCATACTGTAGGGATGGAACAGGAAATGGCATATTGGCAAACGGGCGTGTGGGAAAGCAGCAGCAGCAGCAGAAATCAGCTGTGTTGTGTGTAATCTATGCAAATACAACTTGTGCTACATGAGAGAAGATTTAAGGCACACACACACACACACACACACACACACACACACTCCTCTTGACTGCCCCTCCAGAGTCAATTAAAGTCAACTATAAGTGCTTCACTTTAAAAACGGGGCACAAAAATGACATTTAAACATGATGTGATGCACTTTGATTCATAGAAAGAGAACATCAGTAAGGGCATAGACATCATTTACAAATGGGCATATAAGAGCGTCTCACATTGCAACCGGCTCCTGTCAGTAATTGTCAATACTAGAGATGTAGCTAGCAGGAAGTCATTTCTGTCCTGATGTGGAATGTTTTGAAAACGGTCCTGAGTATGATTGCAGATAAAGCCTGCTTTTTACATGAAGTTGGGATTTTATTTGCTTGTTGATGAGGTCTCTTCCAATAAATGTTGCATCTCTGCACCTGTGGATCAGAGAAAATCTATATACTGTATACTGTATATAGACAATGTCACAGTTGTAAAGGTAAACTTTCCAAATGTGTCCCAGTTTATGCTCTGTTGCAGTAACACAAGCTGACAGGAAGTAAACATGGACCCAAGCTGTTGCCTAGCGATGCAATTCCGTTGAAACGGTCTATAATTCATGTGGTGCTGAAACAGTTAGTAGATTATTAAATTAGATAGTCAACAGAAAATGAATCAGCAAGATTTCAAATAGATTTTTTTAGAACAATCCAAGTCATTTCTTAAGCAAACATTCTCCAGTTGCAGCTTTTCTCTGTTTGATAGCTCTTAAAACTGAATATCTTTGGGGACCATTAGTTGGACAAAATAATACTTTTGAATATGACAACTTGGTGCGGAGAAACTGAGAGGAGAATTTTCATTATTTTCTGACATTTTGTAGACCAAGAGACACCAATCGGGAGATTAATCAATACTGTAAATAATAGTTGTCAGCCCTACAGTCATGTGACCTCTTGTAATTGTAATAATTTATCAACAAATGAAGGCACCTTGTGGATCATTCTATAGACTGACCTTAAAGGTACGGCATCTAGTGGTGTGGTTGCAGATTGCAACCAACTGGGTACCCCTCCACTCACTCCTCCCTTTCCAAGACTGCGGTAACGTGAGCCGCCGAGTGCAAAACTGTGTTCGCCTCGCTCAGAGGCCATCCTTACCGTAATAACACTACTTTAGGAGCAACAGAAGTCAGACGGCGGCTGGCGGTATCACGGTTTTGCACTCTGCGACTCACGTTACTGGAGTTTCATAAGAGTGTCGAAGAACTACGGTGGCCTTCAGGTAACGTAAAAATGTGAAAGGCTCCATGAAGAAAACCTGCTCCCCATGTAGATATGAAGGGTTCATTCTAAGCTAACGAAAACACAATGATTCTTAGTTTCAGGTGATTATACACTAATGAAAACATAGTTATGAATATTATATTCCATTTCTGTGAATAGATCCCCCAAAATATATAACACTGTTCCTTTAAGCACAACAAAAAGTTTTGCAGGTGTAGAAAGTAGGGCTGTCCTCGACCAAAGAAATTATTAGTTGACTAACACTCAATTTTCTCGACTAATCAATTAGTTGATTTAATCGACAGATCTGTGAAACTGAGTTTCTCCACAAAGAATCACGCTAAAGCACCTCTTTAAATCTTGTGTTTACCAGAGATATGCTCAGTTTCTTAGAAATTCAGCATGAAAAATGACTAATCAACTAAAGAAACTTAGTCATCTAAGACCAAAACAACCGACTAGTCAACTAAGAGGAGGCAGCCCTAGTATAAAGATTTAACAAAAAGTATGACACATGAGCTTGACAGCCAATCACATGCCAGACGACACATGAGAAATGTGCCATCATAAGTAGCAGCTTGTTGAACAACCTAACTGATGGTATTTGTGTCAGGTATTAATGGAAGCTGGGATTCAGACAGTGTGTGATTGTGAAAGCTCAATGGTTTTCTGGCTGAAGAGTCACTTAATATTAAAAAAAAAGCCCATGCTGACTTAGTTCTTGGAGGTCAAGTGGCGTAATTGTGTTTCAGGGCTGAAGGATGATCCATCTCTTTATGCTGCACGCAGCAGTGTCATTGCATAAAGGTCACTGGCAGTTGAATCATCAGGAGCTTTAAAGGTTTTCTCCTAAGTGAGGTGTTTTTGTGTGTTGAGAGAGAGAGAGACCAAACAGACTAAGTGTGAATTGCAGAGGATCGTAAAGCATATGCGTCTTCTACTATAAAGTTGCTGGAGGTGCTTTGATGTACTCTGTAACCAGCCTGTTGACATGGAAACTGAAGAGGCTATTGTTCGACGAGTGTTTCCGCCGCCAGTGTTGACGAAATAAGGATCAATTCATGAGTCATTTGATCACACTGTTTGTTTTTGTGTCTCCAAATGTTGGAGAGTGACTCCTTCATTTCAGACCTCACAGTGATTTTTTAAAAGAGTTCGCTGCCCCCTTTTTACCGCGCAGGAAATGAAGTAGAAAACTCCCTCGGTGTGAGACAGTCTTTTCATGTTTAATCTAATTATCGACTCTTTGGTGAGCCATAGTGCCACTCACAGAGATCTGCTACAGGCTGTGGCTAAAATTAAATTGGTGCGGCATTGTGAATTACGGATCCAGATTGCTACTAAAAGCCTCTATCATATCAAACATTAAATGCATCACCTAAACTGTTTTCTGTGCTTCTGTGTGCGAGTGGGTTGTAATATTGAGCTCCTGGTGGATTGTGTGAGTCATTAATGTGCTTCAACATGGGTTCAAGGAGCTGAAAATGATCTTTATTGATACAAAGACGAAAAGGCAATAGTTTTTGTTTTCTTAAGACGGAGCAGACAAATTTGGAGTACTCATTGCCCCGGGCGTAACGTAACATCATGTGCTCTTTATCTCGGTTCATCTTCCACCTTGTGTGTGCACGGTGTGTTTGCATGTCAAGGAGAAAGGTTGTCTAAGTGGTCCTATTCTCCAGGGGTCTGGACAGCAAACTAAGTAAAACCAGCTGTTGAATAATGCATCAAAAGATCCTGTCTGCTACATTAAGTCACTCTCAGATATCTCTGTCCATGTGTGGCTTTACGGTTAAATGTCCGATCTGTGTCTCCCCAGAGAGTGTATGGACCCAGGTGACGATCCATGATGATGCAGCTCGCTGAAGGCTCTCTCTGAGCTGAAACCCGCCATCGTAGGACCCCCCGTGGATGAAGACGAAGTGCCCCCGGACGGCCGAGACCATGGTGAAAGCTCAGCCTGCGAAATGCGGGAGGCCCCGGAAGGAGAAGGGAAGCAAGGATAAAGGAGGTGGCGTGAAAAAAGGGAAAGAGAGGAAGAACGAGTTGAGAGGAAGGAAAAAGAAGGATAAGAAAGAGCCGCATAGAAAGAAGACACTGGCGGTGGGTGATGGAGATGCGCTGGACTGTTGCGTCCTGCTCACCCGTCTGGAGGAGAAAGGAGTTGTGGGTAAAGAAAAGGACGCGCCAAAAGCTGGGAAACAAAAGAGGGGTAAAGTGAAGAAGAAGCTGCTCTCCAGCTCCATTAAAAGAAGGACCAAATCTGGATTTAAGAAAACTTCCACAGCCAATCAGCAAGCACTGGAACCAAAAATCAACCAAGCTGACGCCTTACTCATGTTTCCTGTCTTTGAGCCGCGCAGGCGGAGAATGGCCTCTCTCAATGCCGAGGCGGTCAACAGCTTGCTGCTTTACGGAAACCAATCTCTCGCGTCAAATCTCGCAAAGAAACGGCAGCTTTCTATTGAAGATAGCGTCACTAAAACTGAACACAGAGGTCGTAAAACCAAAAAGGTTCCTCCGGGAGGGAAAGCAGACCCAAAAGAAAGACCTAAAAAACAGAGGCGGTCAGCAGCGGAGGCTCCGAACATCGACTGGTTGGCTTTGTTTGCGCCAACGCCTCGGCGTCAGGCGGGCCTCACCGCTGCAACGCTGCTCAAACTCACCAGTGCCCAGTATGGAAACAAACGGCAAAAGAAGACGGAGTCCAAGCCGGGGAGTGAAGCAGCAGCAGCTACGACTCAGGATGACAGTAAGCCAGTATGTGGAGGAACAATGCTGACCAAAAGAACAACACATCCCAAACACGAGGACCAAGTAAAGCACATAAAACAGGGTACAGAGGATCCGGTTCGTTCCCAGCCGGACTCTCCCATGCAGGGTTGCTGCAGTTTGTGTAAAAGCGAGGCTCCGGATCCGGAGTGGAAGGGCACCGCAGGAGGACAGGAGTGTCTCAAACACGAGCTCCACCGCGGCCCTTCGCTGGGATTCTCCTTGAAAACAATCAAAGAGGAGCACGTGGAGGCCGAGGTGTCTTCCTGCTACTGCTGCTCCCAGGAGAGGTGCGTCGAGTACTGTCACAGACTGGCCCTCTTCCTGGAGGACAAGACCTTCAAGGAACCAGAGGACGGCTCGCTGTTCCACCACCACCATCACCACCATCATCATCATCACCACCATCTTCAGTCCCCGCACTCTGTAAGCCACCCAGCAGCCATAACCATCAGTCCGCACACGTACACCTGTTTCCCCGGCTACTACGTCCACTTCAGCCACCCGGACACCTCGCCCTCTCCCATATCACCCATCGCTTCGTGCCCAAAGAGCGGCAAGAGACCCAAGCTGCTCCCCAGCACCGGCCCACAGCCCTCAGGGATTACCCATCCAGTGTACTGCTGCACCTCGGTGGAGGCGTGCTACGGAGAGCCCTGCAGGATCAACGGCTACTCCTCCTACACCAGTGTGATTCCAGCCATCGCCAGAGGAGGGTGCTCCTTCAGCCCCACAGACTGCACCAACTGTAACCACGGCATCAAAAGAGGTGAGCAGCGTGAAGATTGACATTACTGGGTTTACTTTTTGTCAACCTCCAGCAGTGTTTGTCAGAATTGTTTTTGAACAATTCAACAAGATGAGTTAATGCACTGGTATCTGAGTTGATGGCACTTATGTAACAACTTGCTCAAGTGCCTCGGATGTGAGACAGAAGGACAGCTGAGTGTCCATCATCTCTTTCTCTTTAGAGTCCTTATACGATATGTATTTTTATTGCTGCTGCAGCGTTAAGTGCTGCAGTGATGTAGTGAAGATAAGCTTATCTTCATTTTTTTGGGGGGTAATTTTTAATTACAATAGATTAACAACATAATGCAACAGAAAGCAACATTTTACAGTAAATGAAGAACGAATGAAGAACAAGTGACAAAGCAAAACAAATCTGGGCACATATAATTAACCGAAGTAAAATAAGGCAAAAGGAAAAAAAGGGACACACAAAGTATACATAAAATACCACATTAGTACAACAAAAAAATTGCATTAAAACTTAAGCTTGAAGGTTATTTTTTGATCTTGGAAATAACAGTTGTACAAAAAAATATCATACCACAAGGTCGACTTTCACTGTATGAACAGTTGTGTCCGATGGTGAAGACCACAGATCATGGAGGGCTGATTGAAACTCCCACAAAGTCGGGAGGCTTGCAAGATTAAAAAAAGATTAAAGATTAAAAAAAGAAAGGTCAAAATTGAAGCAGCAGTGGCAGCGATATCCTGATTTTTTTTTTTTTAGTCCCTGTTCCCAAAACACAGGATCCTACATTTCCCATAATGCAACTCCATAACCTCTTTTGTTAGACTGCCTGATAAATGTCCACATCTTATAAATTATTGTCCCCCAGTTTGTAATAATCTTTTTAACAGCAGCCATGTTGACATGTTATTGCAGGGTGAACACTGGTGTAATTAATAACATGAATCATGGCCCTGATCCATTGAGGTGGGTCAGGGCTCTGGTATTGTGCAGGCTGGCTACTAAATTATGAATCCTGCTATGGCGAAGGCATGACCTGCCCTACTCTGCCTCTGATTGGCTAGTACCAACCCAACCCTTCATTGGTAGTATTGCATGCTGGCTCACTGGCTGTGACACACAAAGGCCCAATTCCAATCTGGCTCCTACACCCTCTCCCGACCCACTTCCACTCCGTATGTGCCTTTGCGTGGAGGGTCCGCCTTATTTAGTGCCATCTCAAACCAATTAGCGGGGAGTGGAAGTGGGTTATAAAACCCTCCAACAGCGAGTCTACATGGATGCTCACTGACCACGTGCAACGCGGTTTTGTGTTGGAAGACGCTCCGTACTTGAGCTGTGAGTTCGGTGCCTTCAAATGAAACTCATGAGATTGTGTTTACAACATGGGAAGTCGTGTACACGATATGCTTGGCGCTCAAATGGTTAAGTCGTGAGAACACCGCTGCTAAGCAACGGCGATATTAACCCTCCTATTATCTTTGGGGTCAATTTGACCCCATTCAATGTTTAACGTCTCTAAATAAATGATTGACATCATTTGTTTTGCTTCATATTTAATGACTTTTCCTAATTTAATGGGGACAACTGGGTAAACATAAATTAAAATGATGATATGTTTTCAATGTCCTGTACACATGCTGTACGCATCGGTCTTCTTTGGGGTCAATTTGACCCCAGGCTGTTTTAGCTGTATAAAACATGTAAGAAATATCAACATTTTACACACATTTGTTTTGGACGATATTGAGGTCACTATAACATGCAACTTTATAATCTTCAAAAAGCTTTAGGGCCCTAACCTAACATAACCAGAAATGTAGTAGTGCGAGAACCACCAAAAAATGTACTTCCATGGCCTCCGCCATTTCTGACAACGTCAACAAACACGTCACAACTCGGAGCTTTCAGAAACTTTCCACTTACAAAGTTGTGAATACCACAAGAGGAGGGCGTTCATATGGACTCTTCTCGTGAACACGGTAAACACGACTACATTTGAATGCACCAATAGAACGGGACCATAAATCATTTAATCAGTTACACCTGTGTTTACCCTGCAATGACATGTCAAAAATGGCTGCTGTGAAAGGACTCTATTGAGGCTTTATAAATGTGGAGGTTGTAGTATTTTCTCAGACTTTAGAGAGCTCCCTGCTGAGCCACAAGCAGGCTGACAAGGAAACTAAACTTTGTGTAAAATCACTGACCCCTTTCAGTAAGACAGTAGGATTTCCTAATAAGTTTAAGTATTAAACGTTCATGAGCTCACACTAGTTATTAGGGTATTTTGTATGCAGTGTCCCCCCCCCCCCTAATCCGGCTGCCACAGCAGTACAATGTGCTGAGAATAGCTATTATGTCGGGCATTTTTAATCTCCCATTTTGGAATGTCACTTGAGTGGGAGGTAACAAAAAAAATATCAGATAAAGGGCAAGACCTCTTTTGTCTCCGTTTTGAATACAAGCAGCCGGACAGTGAATACAAGGCTTGTGCAGCTGAAACCTAATGAGCTGATTGTACGAGCTCCAGTGTCGGCAGTTAGCTGCTGAGTTCGAGTCAGGGATGTGAACTAGAACAGGAAAACTCAGCGTGATGTCTGCGGTGTAACACGTACACACGGTATCTGCCTGAATGTGTGGGTGTATGGTTAAAAAGCACCTGAATGTGACCTCAAAACAACACTAATTACACGTGAACACACACCAGTGCACTGCTGCACCTCACTCTCTCTTTCTTTGGTCTTACAGCAGCCAGAAAGCAGGTCAGGCCGAGAGAGGTCGAGACTCTCGTCGACAACAGCACCGACATCTTTAGGCTTTTACAAATAGATTTCTTAGGAGACATTTTGACATGTCACAGTAGGATGATACAGGTGTAAATAATAGGATTAATGATGGCTGAGTTCCATTTAGCTGCTTATCCGGGTATTGTGCATGCTGACTCATTGTCACACTGCCATGGCTTACTGGCACATTTGAATTCCACAGAGCCATCGTTAATATTATTAGTAACACCTGTTGTTTTCCTGTCATGACAAGTCAAAATGTCTGCTGTGAGAAGGCCGACGGTCCGCCCACACCGGTGTTGCCACTTTTTCTGCCTGAGAGACCTCCTCTGCGTGCTGCATGTGCGTGTTACTGTATAGATCAGGTTTGATTGACATCTCCCTCGTTCTCCTGCTCATCTTTTTTTCACCTTATTTGGTCAGTGTGGTCTCCTAAAGATTTCGTTCCCATACAACGAAACTGCATTGTCACATTGAAACTTATTTTCTTCCTGATTCCGTCTGTTTTTTTGGCGTACCACAAATACGTTTCTAATCATAGTTGGCGGAAGTCTTCGTAGGGAGGAGGAGGTTGGGGAGGATGGTGTCAAACAAACACAGGACTTTCACCCAGGAGACAGCTGTTGGTGTCCCGTGTGAAACCAGAAGTCAACGTTGACCTATTTTAATTTACATCCTTCCCTTATATGGGGACTGCCCATTGTTTCGATTAGGGCTGTCAAAGTTAACGCAATAATAATAACGCATTGACACGGATTTGTTTTAAGACCACTAATTTCTTTAACGCATTAACGCAACTTGCGATTTTTAGGTTGTAGCCAGAGTGAAGATACGGGTATCATATGAAACTAAAAAAACCGAAGGAATCCATTGGTACCAACAATGTCATACTAGCTTGTCACGAAAAAGGCTGAATAATGTTCCAAACTTACACAACATTTTGACGAGGTAAAAACTGGCTTGGCCATTTCAGAGGGGTCCCTTGACCTCTGACCTTTAGATATGTGAATGAAGATGGGTTCTATGGGTATCCACGAGTCTCCCCTTTACAGACATGCCCACTTTATGATAATCACATGCAGTTTTGGGAAAGTCATAGTCAAGTCAGCACACTGACACACTGACAGCTGTTGTTGCCTGTTGGGCTGCAGTTTGCCATGTTATGATTGGAGCATATTGTTTTATGCTAAATGCAGTACCTGTGAGGGTTTCTGGATCAATATTTGTCATTATTTTGAGTTGTTAATTGATTTCCAATAATAAATATATACATACATTTGCATAAAGCAACATATTTGCCCACTCCCATGTTGATAAGAGTATTAAATACTTGACAAATCTCCCTTTAAGATACATTTTGAACAGATAAAAAATGTGCGATTAAATTGCAATTAATCGTGATTAACTATGGACAATCATGCGATTAATTGCGATTAAAGATTTTAATCAATTGACAGCCCTACTAATAATATATAACCTATGTTCAACAGTGAAGCGAGTATCTTAATGCCTAACCGTAATGTATTCTCTCCGTGGAGGAAATGAAAACGGCTGATGAAGCTTGGATCCAGTGAGCTGAGAGATCACGCTGAAATAAATTGACCATTAATTCACCTTAATGTCATCACCACAACTGTGTCATGGGAGTGTGCATGACCTGCTCTTGTTGTTTCACACAGTTAGCATTAGTGTTGGTGGTTTTCACTGTCAGCTTTATGGGGATGTCTAGTGTGTGTGCGTGTGTTTGTGTTAAAGGCTATAATTGACCTTAATTGAGGCTCTGTTTGTTATTTCTGCTGCTTCAGCGGAACTAATAACAACTGAGTGTCGCTCATGTCTCTATTATGTAACCTTGTTAAAGGTTGTTGATCACTGTAGCTGCTCCTTAAACGACTGCCTGTCACTCTACTTCATTACGTTGCCTTTTCTGTTCCTTCCTCAGACAATTACACATCAACCCTCAACGACCATCACAGTCCCTCCTCCGTCCCCGTCTGTCCCAGCCCCAGAACCCTCACTGGCTGCCCCTTTCCCACTGTGCCTCCTGCCGGCCAATCAGTGCCCCACGTTCAGACTCCGCTGTCCGACCCCAGCCAACCGCAGCCTCCGCCGCAGGTGGCGAGGGAGTGTCCGCAGAGTGCCAAGTCGCCCAGCGGGTCGAGGTCTGGCGCGCGCGGCACCGGCAGCATCAGCTCGGCTGTCTGCCCTCTCAACAGGGACAAGAAGCAGAAGCTCGGCTCTGCCAGCGTCGGAGGGCGAACGGTTGCCAAGCAGCCGAAGAACGGCCGCCAAAAATCCACCAACGGCTGGCAGCCAGTCGGCCTGCCCTTTCAGAAGGAGGTTTTCTCCGTGGTACGTAGAGAAAGTCACGCTGGTGCTTACATGACGGTGCCGCTTGTAATTAAATGTTGCGTCCTTTAATGTGCCTGTCCTCAGAGAGTTCGGGATGATTTATCACACCCGCATCACGGTCACATTAGAGCTCATTCACTGTTTTTTTGAGTTTCGTCCAACTCCCGACTGTCCACATTTCTGTTGAGACACAAAAGTCATTCAATACAAATCACATCCTGGAGCTTTTTACTCCACAGCCTCTCAGAGCTTATCAGTGTTTCCTGCTGCCTGTGTTCCCAGGGAGAGGAGGCGCTAGTGCTGAGGAAGTGTTTCGAGGGAGTCCGGAGGGACGGGGAGCTGATTCGGGTCAGAGACACTGTTCTGCTGAAATCTGGACCTAGAAAGAAGTCTCTGCCTTACGTGGCCAAGATCTCAGCTCTGTGGGAAGAGCCGGAGTCAGGTGGGACACACACTGTACACCGTGTTTACCTGCAACACAAGAGAAGCTGAAGTAATGCAGTAATGACAGGCTCGAGCACCGAAGTGAACTGTGTGTGTTGTGTTTGTTTTTCTTCAGGAGAGCTGATGATGAGTTTGTTTTGGTACTACCGCCCAGAACACACACAGGGGGGACGCAACCCCGATATTCATTGTGAGGTGAGAAGAAAATCCTTTTATACCTTTTTAAAGTACTGGTTTCTGAGTGGTCAGCAGGTGGTACATGTAAAATCACATACCAGGACACTCCAAACAGACTCCAGTTAACCGTGCGCAAATAGTGGCTAGAATATTTATGCTTCATGCCATGTTAGCTTTTAAGGCCCAAATCCAGTTTTTGGCGTATCCAGATTGCGTCCAGATTGATTTTAGAAAGTCTGTACAGCAAAAAATTGGATCCAAACCACATTTGGAGGTGGTTTGAAATGCGATTCCAATCAGATTTCTACAGATCAGGACGTCGTGGCCGCTCAAATCGGATTTCAAAGTGTCTGTTGCATCAATCGCAACGCAACATACACACACACAGTAACATCGCAGACCATCCCGATGTATTCCAGCCTCCTCTGTCGTCGAGTTTGTCTGGTGTGACGCTACTTGATAGCGCGTCTGTTTTTGAGGGCGAAATGTTGGAGCTCCATTTCTCATGCTTGCAAGTTGGAAAACCAGCGTCACCAGCGTAGCTACGTCATTACTGACGCCTTGTCGTTACCACAGCAACCCATGCAGATAGGTTGGTGATGTCTGGAGACACAAATCCGATCCGATCACTTGCAGACAGTCTGTCTTAAAGATCTGATTTGAGAAACAAATCGGATTTGCCTGCAGTCTCTCAAGTGGAAATAACATAACCATCAGTTAAACTGACTTTTAAAACTTGAATTTAATTTAAATGATGAGGCTAAAAATATTCTATATTCCTGTTTTTGTCAGCAAATCACACAGAAAGACCAAAACCAACAATGAATTGATCCCTCTCACAGGTTTTGTCTGTGGATTCAAAACCTGATAAAGCTTATGCCTTTGTGTCAGTAACCTTCATTGTTGTAGAAAAAACTATTTTAAACACAACAAGCAGCCACACATCTGTTCTTTACTTACTTCATCATAAACCAGTTATTCCCAAAGACTGGGTCAGGACCCACAGTGGGTTGCATTCAATGCTTGAAGTCGAAAAAAATAAGTGCCGGTGCTACACTTATTCATATGTTGGCGTGTGTGTCGGCTGGTATCAGCAGTTTCTTGCTTTGAAGGCTTTTTTGACTTAAAACTATGCAATTTGACATCATTTTGGACCATTAGCCTACTAATTAAATGATTTTTATTTGATTCTATAAATCAAAAGAGCAGATTCAGAAAACTTTTAAATAATGTTTCATTAATTATATTAGTTCACAAATAAATTGAGAAATTACAGCACCTCGATCTCACCCCCCCTCCTCCTGCGGACGTCGGCTCATCCAGATGTTCCTCACATATTTTTTATGTTCATACGGCTTATGAGGTGCGGTGCAAAAAACGTTGGCGCTGCGCCATTATGAATCTCCCAGAGAACCTGATGTGGAGAGCGCAGAGAAGAGTACCGGTGTAGTACTGCGTAGTGGTGAGTAACAGCCCACTTGGAGCACTGGTCACTAGGAGATTTTAATAGGGTCACCAAATACATTTTTCTGACTTTCTTCCATAGATTTTTATTCAAGATTTATATCTGCAGTACACCTTTGAGCCACATGAGGGAGCCTGAATGTTCATATTGTTCTGACAATTGTTCTAACTTTGAATCTAATGTGAGAGGTAACTTCAGTACATCAGATGCATTTATTTGGTCTCATTTCTAAAGTATTTAACATGTGCATATGTTTTCAATAAGACATGCATGAAACAAAGTTGTTATCGAACGTATATATATATATATCTTCAAAATGGCTGGTGAACCTATTCAAGATAATATAAGGCGATGCAAAAATGGTGTGTCGCTCTTCTCGAGATAAATTCATAAATATGGCCTATTGTGAATTGGGTCGTGATGGTTTGTCATCTTTAAAAAGTGAGTCTCCAGGAAAACATTGTCATAAACATTGCCCCTGTTGTTTATTTTGAGTCATCACACACACACACACACACTGTCCTCCTGTGGTAAGTACTCTCTACTATACGTATTAATCCACGGCAGAAAATAGTCCCCAACAAGTCCTTTATTTATTTGATTAAAAATGAAAGTTCACAGCTTCTTAAATTATCTCTTTTTCAAAATGAAACTACCGGTATACATAGTTGTGATCTGTCAGGAACAAACGGGTTCTGGGCCACAGACAGAGGAGGGAAGTAGGAAAGTACTGAGAAACCGCTTAAGGCGCTGTTAGTTTTGGACTTTTCATGAGATGTGTTCACAACAAGAAAAATATACAATGACACCAACATAATCTTTTAAACACTGTGTCTCTTTTTTTGTTGGATAAGTGTCCAGAATATGTTTGCTTGCTTAATTCCTCGTCTAATTAAATACTTTTCCTGAGGATACATGAGGATTAGTTTGCACCACAACACACTAATGTTTTCAGCAATTACTCTGGAGCCTCTTCCCATTCATTTCTTCCTATTTGTACTATTTGGGCTATTAAAGTTAACGTGATAACGCGTTGACGCCACTAATTTCTTTAATGCGTAACGCAACTTGCGATTTTTAGGTTGTAGCGGGCTCAGTTTTAAAGCGAGAGTGAAGACACTGGCATCATATGAAACTAGAAAACCTAAGGGATCCATTGGTACCAGTACCTGTGAGGGTTTCTGGACAATATTTGTTATTGTTTTGTGTTGTTAATTGATTTCCAATAATAAATATATACATACATTTGTATAAAGCAAGTATATTTGCCCATTCCGATGTTGATAATAGTATTAAATACTTGACAAATCTCCCTTTAAGGTGCATTTTGAACAGATAAAAAAATGTGCGATTCATTTGAGATTAATCGTGATTAACTACGGACAATGCTGTGATTGATCACGATTTAATTTTTTTAAACCTTTGACAGTCCTAATCAAAATAAAAAAACATTACAATTCAAGAGTAGACTCCTGAGATTTTGGTTTAACTCAATAACTGAAAATGTGTTTGAAAGAGATGAACAAACACACATACGCTCGCAGGCACACATGTTGAAGAGCGGCTTCTGTTGTGCTCGCTCCGTGTTGTCGGTAATCTCCCAGAGGAACAAGTTGCACTTTATTAAATCTCTAGAAACAATAAATCACATGAAGTCTTATCATTTCTCTGCTGCACTAACAAACAACAAACACATCAGAGCAGCAGTGTGAGAACAGAAGCAGGGCTTTGGCTCAGAGGAAGAAAACATCCTTCTCTGTCTTTACGTCTGGAAGTGAAGGTGAAGCAGAAGTGATCGTGTACAATGACGCAGACAGAAGTTGTCCTTTAATATATCTCTGTGTACATGTGCAGACTGTGAAGGCTTAAAAGAGTCTTTTCTTTTGGATCTAACACACGACTGAAACTTTCTTTCTCCAGAATGAGATCTTTGCGTCTCGTCACCAGGATGTGAACAGTGTGGCCTGTATTGAAGACAAATGCTATGTCCTAACGCTGGCACAGTATTGTCGGTAAGAAAGAACACTTTTTGGTGGCTTTAGCGCATTTCTTTGAAGTATATTTCTTGCTTTTGAAAGATTACATGGTCCTGCTGAGAAAATCCCACAGTGCTGGTTTTTGAAGCCCAAAACAATGCACACTGTTTAACATAAAAAGCAGGCATGTTTTCCCCGAATCTCAGACAGCTTGAATTGTTTTTCTAAATGCTTTTTTGAAGACGGTTGAGTCTGATGTCCTGTATTTGTGCTTCGTACAGATTTTGTGCCTTGGTAAAACGCCATAGGGAGGGCGTGCGCGACTGTGCCGCCTCTCTCGTGGTGCCACCCGTTGTCGGCAACGCCATGCCCACCCACCACTGTGTGCCCGATGACGTCGACCCAGAGCTGGTGTATTTCTGTCGACACGTCTACGACTTCCGCTACGGCCGCCTCCTCAAGAACCTGCAGTAGCATCTCACCGGGAGCGTGACACACAATGCTGTGGGACGTGAGATAATGTTATACATCCTCCACAACTTTAACTAGCTACATACCTACCTGCTGCCTGCTGCGACAGGAACTGGAAGTTTAGGATGAAGGATTGAGAGATGAGCTTCTTTTGTTTTGAAAATCTCGTACTCATACTTACATGCCACACATTTATTTAGTGAGACCGATGGCTTGACATATTGTAATATGAGTTAATATGGCGCCGTAACGGTCTTTATCATACATGGCTCCGTGGTGTCGTAGCAGCTGTGTGAAGAACCTGGAACGTACTCTGCTGTAGAAAAATGCTACTGTAGCTCTTAGAAAATGTGACATTTGATAGATATGAAGAGAGGTGGATGTTACATGTGAATTATGTTACTGTCTGCCTGACAGATATCAGACACTCAATGTGTCTCAATGATACGCCAATAACTGAAGAAAATTTGGGGCATATCGTGCCACATCGGTTCTTGAGAAGAGATTTCTCAGTGGCTGAAGATTCACATTCGTCATTAGAGTTTCTCTGTAAGTCACTGCATACAGACGTTTTACAGAAAAGCTCCAGAGTGAACATCTGTGTTCTTAATTAAGGAATAGTTTTTGGGAAATGTGCTTTTTCCCTTTCTTTACGAAAGTTAGATGAGATGATTGATGTCTGTATGGTGAATATGAACCTACTGTGAGCAGTGCACTACACCAGTTAGCTTAGCATAAAGACTGGAAATGGGGAAACAGCTAGCCTAGTTTTGGACAGAGTCTGGCTAGCTGTTTCCCTAGGCCAGGGGTCGGCAACCTTTACTATCAAAAGAGCCATTTTAGGCAAAAAAAAATAAAAAAAATCTGTTTGGAGCCGCAAAACATTTGAGCATTGTGATGAAGGTAACACAGTTTATAGTCAAAATATATAATATATAAGTCTAATGCAGTGAGGGCCAAAGAGCAAATGTACGACGGAGTATTAGGGTCACATTGAGGGGAAAAACATCTGAGATTTCCAGAATAAAGTCATAATATTGCGAGAAAAAAGTCGGAACATTACGAGAATAACGTAAAAATGACTACTTTATAATATTATGACTTTATTCTCGTAATATGATGACTTTATTATCAAAATCTCAGATTTATTTATTTCCTCAATGTGGCCCTAATACTCCGTCGTACCGTCGTACCATAGACCTACAACAATGATAAATAAAAATGAAAATGTTCAGTTATTCATTTCCATTTTTAAAAATCCACCGGGAGCCACTGGAGAGGGGCTAAAGAGCTGCATGTGGCTCCAAAGCCGCAGGTTACTGACCCCTGCACTAGGCTAACGTTAGCTGTTTTCCCTGTCTTTGGACAGAGTTTGGCTAGCTGTTTCCCCAGGTTATTGTTAGCTGTTTTTCCTGCTGTATTTCCTGTCTTTGGACAGTCTGGCTAGCTGTTTGACTAGGCTAATGATAGCTGTTTTCTCTGTCTTTGGACAGAGCCTGGCTAGCTGTTTTCCCTTGTTTCCAGTCTTTGTGCTAAACTAATCTAAGCTGAGGTAACTGGCTGCTGGCTCCAGCCACAAACAGTATTTACCAGACAAACATGAGCTGTAGTATCAATATTCTCATTTAACGCTCGGCAAGAAAACAAATTAGCTTTTCCCGGCTCTATGATTTAACATTTCCATTTTCATGTAATTGTGATTGACCTGTAGGTCTGTGTAGTAAACTACGACCACAGCTGTGAGGAAAGTTCTCGATCAGAAGGTTTGATTAAATGAATTTCAACCTTATTACCACTGATTAAGTTCATGCACAGCAAACAATTAAACCATTTTTGGGCTCCACCTCTCATGATTTTCTGAGAGATTTATGCATTTTATGTAACTCTGCAATTCACCTCAGTTGGTGATTCTCACAATAGACCTGCACTCTACGAAGAAAGCACACTCCAGTTTGTTTGATTTCGCAGTGTGAAGACGTCTAATGAGCCGAGCATTGAGGGGATTTTTGTTATGCCAATGCTGAGGAATATTTGACTTTCTCAAAGCTGGTTGCCAGAGGTGTGATATGACTCCGGTGTCAGCTAACTGTATATTTGCATTTATATATCTGGATGAGTGTCTGTTCGTGGCAGATGGCATCAGTTAGTCACCTATATTCTTGTTTCTTCACCGATGAGATGGTGAGTAATGTATTCAGTGTAGCATTTAGATCTGTGATGATGATCCATTCCTATGTTTTGAGAGAAGATATGTATTTATTTCTGTACTGAGAAAATATAATTTATTTTCAAAAGATAATTTTAAAGAATAGAGTTTTAGATGAGTGGCTTTCATTCCTGATTATAAAGGAGCTCTCTCCTTCTTAGCTGCACTGTCTAAGATGAAAAAGTGTGTGAGTCATTTGCAATAGTATTTCTGTGACTGATGAGCTTGCTCGCCCAGTACAAGCCTATTAAATGTTGTGTAGAGATGTTGAAGTCCTCCGGGCAGATTCGAGGACACATTTAGAAGGATCTCAGATACAGTTTGAAGGACACCTGCTAACATGTGACCAGAGATGCTTAACCTGCAGGACCAAAACGTACCTTGGCCTCTCCCAGCTTCCTGTCATTCTCCTGTCACTTCTCCTCAGATGATAAAAAAAAAAGCTTTGCCTCTTTCACCTTTAAATGCCGAATGCTACGACGATTTAAAACCTACCTTGCCATTAGCCTGTGCCCTTGATCTTGCTGCCTTATAGAACATTCCCAGCCTTTCATTTAGAAATGTGTACCGATATCAGCCTGGAGTAATGAAGCTTCTTAGTGTGCTGATCTTGATTCCTACAGTACATGCTTGAGACGTATCTCAGGTCCATCGCATTCATGTGATCTTGTGTGATCTGAAAGATAAAAAAAACTGATTCTTGATCAACGCTTTTATTTTGGCAAAAGTCTGCCCAAGTAATCTGCTATGGATATGTGGCTGTTAAAGGAACAGTGTGTAAAATTCAGGAGGATCTATTGGCAGAAGTGGAATATAATATTAAGTATGTTTTCAATTATCTGAAAATAAGAATAATTTTCGTTAACTTAGAATGAGCCGTTTATATCTACATACGGAGCGGGTCCTCTTCACGGAGCCAGCCGCCACATTTCTACAGCAGCCCAGAACGGACAAACCAAACACTTGCTCTAGATAGGGCATTTGTGACATTTGTGTTTTCAGGTTTTCACGTTGGCCACTGAAATTCTCCCGCACCCCTGGTCACACGGGAGAAATTTCAGTTGGTTGCAATCTGCAACCTCACCACTAGATGCCGCCGAATCTTACACACTGCACCTTTAAATGATTAGCTCAACATTTGGGGAAATGCTCTGTATGTTCTTGTTGAGAGAAGATTGATACCAGTCTCATACCTGTACGCTAAATATGAAGCTATACAGCCAGCCCCCAATTGGTGTACCTCTAAAGCTCACTAATTAACATGCCTCTTTATGCTAAACTAAGCTGAGTTAACTATCTGTTGGCTATAGCTTCATATTTAGCGTACAGACATGAGTGTGGTATTGATTTTCTAATCTGTCTCTCGACAAGAATATCCCAAAATATTGAGTTTGTACTTTTGTGCTTCTCTGAGAACAGCGGCTGTAGTCGGCTTGAATTCACATCGTTTGCGATGAATTTCAGTCGCAAAAGGTATCAAAATGTCCACAGAAACTCCTCTAATCCACTTCTTCATCATAATCCACCTCTCAGCTGTCCATCTGTACGCTCATTGTGTTCCAAACAAAAGACACAACTTCCTGGCAGAGCGTCAAGCAGCGGGGAAATGGATTATGCTGCAGGAGTGTTTGATTATAAGTCTTTTACTCTGCATTGAAACTTGAATCCTTTGTATCTGACATGTTTTAAGGTGACCACAAGCGCTGTTGAACATGAACTGCAAACTATTTACAGCCACCCTCAAAGCACAGGGGGGGGGTATTAGATTGTGAAAGATAGATATTGGGTGGAGCATCACTTGAAAATGCCCACATCCTGCCTACTTCTGCTTTACACCCTGTACAAAAGGTTGAGTAGATTACTTGTGTGTGTTAATTTGCAATTACATAGAATCCCCTATGATTTAATATTTGACTTTCAAACAAGCCTCTAGTTCATAATGGTTAATTCAATCCATTATGTGGAAATTGAAATAATAGGCCGTGCCATTTCAATCAAACCAAAGGTTATATATCAAAACTACAGCGAACTTTCTGCACTGACTGAAACATGTTAGTGAATACTGATGGATGGTGGATGTACAGTAAATCCCACACAGCACAATCCAACAAAGCAGAATTGGGTATACTACATTTGGTTTTGCAATTTAAAATCCCCCCGGGTGTTCTGGATCACACATGTTATGGCCTTAGGAATCACTCAGCAAACTAATTATGTTTAATCAAGATGTGTGATACTTATGTCTTAATTGGTCCTCTGTGCCTGTTCCCATTAACCCGTTTTAACGTTTTCCACGAAGACAAGGATGAGCTGTTGTTTCTACCCACCTTCCAAATGCCTTTCATTTTAACCAGACGGCGCTGGTTTGATCTTGAATCACCACAAAGAAATGTTTGCACCAAAAAGAGAGCGAGAGAGGGGGGGGGGGGAAAGTATCGAAATTTAATTTCATTCCCAGGTGTACAAAAAAAACAAAACTTTGGTTCTTCTGATGTGAATTTATGTTCATATTCTTTGCATGGCGTTTTTGGAAATATTAATCACAGCACAGATTATTTGTATGGTTTCAAATGGACCTCTGTAATATAAGAAAAATATTTAATTGTAATAAATAATATATGAGTTTGAACATGTGTTTGGGAGGTTTTTTTTCATGGCTTTAGTTTAATTAGCAATAAATACTCCAGGGTGAGAGCTGTAGTAACAGTTGTTGCCCACATGGGGGCTCACTCGACCAATATTTTTTTTATATCTGATTGGTTTTTATCATCACGGTGATCAGAGCACTGAGATTTTAAAGGGTTTCAAAGAATAATATAAATATTTATGTGTCAAATATTGTATGAAACACAATAATGCTCCACTGAAAAGGACCAGAAAGATATATCGAGGTTGAAAGCTGTATCCACATTACACACATCACACATTACATAATAAGGTTTGTCAAGGTCCTGACAGTGTTATCGTGATTGAATTAATTCCCTCACAACATCTAGCTCTCAATTCTCCGTCAGTCAGACACCTGTTTGTTGTCTGTTTGTTTCTTTATGGACACTTTAATTAGAAATGTATCTGACCATGACACTTTTGTTGCCTCCACTTTAGAAAGTTTAACAAAGAAGACTCAAACTTACCTTTCTGCTACATGAAAACAATGTTGTTTATCTTTATTTGCATTTAAATGTAAATCAAAAATAATATTTTTTTAATATAAAATCAAAATCACTTTTCCTTTCATTGCCAGAAGCCTTTCCCCCCTTGTTTCTACCTTTGTTATTCATTCATCTCCTTCCACCTGAAATGATTACGATCCCATTTATCTGTTACTCTGCGCAGATCATGACGGGAAAAACAAAGAGTGTGAGCATCTTGAAAGCAGACACGAGGAGACGTAAATCCTCCAACTTCAATAATCAGGCCTCTGGTGAATATGTATGAGGCCTTTAGCACTACTCAATCAGGTTATGAGGTTTTAAATGGCACGAGATAAATCATTTGCATCTGTGACAGCAAGCATGTCTGGTGGAGGAAAGAGTCCGAAAGAAGAGCCAGCTGCTTCAATTCACCGATTATTTAGCAGTAGTGTGTTTGTGTGTGTGCATGCTCAATGAATTGTGCAGTAAAATGTGTGTTTATGACTTACTGCTACAGTATCTCCTCCGGTTGTCTTGTTTTCTGCAGCAAGAACAGGATCTACATTTCATTTTAATCAGTTATTCCCATTCAGAGGTACTTGCATCCCAAGAGGCTACTTCTGCAGTTGCCAGTGGGTGTATGGAAATGAAAGTGGAGGGGGAAAAAAACATTATTTTTTTATAGATGCCTATCCATTTATGGAAACTAAACAACCACATAAGATTACAAATGTGTGCGATGCTGATTGCAAGTCGGCTTAATGTTTTGTCTCAGTGGGATAATCTGTGAGCTATAGACTACAATAAGATGATGACTCGACAAAACTCACTGAGAGTGAATGACCTGAGTCAGTTGTTGCATTAAACCTTGTTAGCAAATGAACAGAGAAGATGAAATAGCCCAAAATAATGGATAAATAGTTGAAATACTTAACGTTAGCTAAAAGTAATTTATAAACAGTTGAAATCGTTAGCAAAAGTACTGGATAAATTGAAAGTATTTTAAGAAACAGCTAACGTTAGTTAGCTAAAATTAGCCTAATTCACTTTCAGCTAACTGTTTCAACCTCTAAAAGTAGTGTAATTTGCTAATAAATTGGATAAACAGTTGAAGTAGCCTAGCTTAAGGTATTAGATGAACAGGTAACTTAGTTAGTAAAAAGGGATGCCCTTTCAGGTAACCTTTTCAACCGCTAAAGATTGGCTAATTAGCAGTTTTACTTGCTAAAAGTAATGAATAAACAGTTGAAATAGCTAAAGAAATGTTAATAGATAAGGGTTGAAATAGCTAAAAGTAGGCTAATGAATAAACAGTTGAAATAGATAAAAATATGCTAATGGATAAAGGTTGAAGTAGCTAAAAATAACTGATAGGCCTAAATTGTTGAAATGTCCAGCTTATAGTAGTACACATGCAAACTAAACCGATCTAAGCTACTGTATGCAAACAAATATAAATTGAAATGAACATGAGCGGTGCTGAGGGGTACTTGGGCTCATCTGATAGAGCTATGGATGTACCTCATACAAAAAAAGGTTAACTACTGAATTTAATAACATTTTCATTGATAACAGACAGTTAAAACTGTGAAATAAATCAACAGCCAAGCACCGTTATTTAAACATACAATTTATTTTAAAGGGGAAAAAAAGCCTTTTCCCCAAAGCCTTGTCAACAAAAGCCTTTCCCACGTGTCAGAACCGTGTGAAGAGGTGAAGAAATGGCTTCATAATGGGGTTTTCTTAAGTCCCTCATCTACATGAGTTGTGCTGAGAGCCTGTGTGTGCCAGAAGAGGTCCTGATGTGTTTAAATTACACACCTGCGAGGCTTTCCAGGGGCTGATTCATTCCAATTTTGCACCACTCTCCTACATTTTGAACCTTTCCTGTCCTCTGTACGGCTGCACTAGCTGTGTACTAAATCATCTGCGCAGTGGCTTTACCTTCTGGAAAGTTTCAGATTATTCTGGCAAATCAGTGCTGCTGTTTTCTGCAATATTAATAAGAACATCAGATATGCTGCAACACGTTCTGCTCGTTATGTTGTTGGAAACGTTATATGACTGCTTTCTGATTTAATTCAGAGCACAGAGATTCGGTTTCCCTGCTGCTTTTTTGGTCTGTGCAAAATCCTCTCCACATGGAGGCAGAAGAAATAATTAAGCTGTTACTATCTGACATTCAGGATTTTCATGCTCCATCAAAACTCCCACTAATTATTCTGTGTTTTTTATTTTTTATGAACTTCTGCCTACCGTGCACCCTCCAGGTCCAGCTGTGACTCCACGGGAGGTGTTTATCTTTCTAAGAGCCTTGTGAGTCTAGAAAGAAACAAAACACTTTATACGACAGCAAGTGAAAGCCTGTAGATTGTTTTTTATTCAGCTCAAGATAACCTGCAAGGTTAGTTGTTGCATTTGTTTCTAGCTACTGTATGTTTTTGTATCAGTAAGAGTAGACATCACAACAACCCCATTGTCTTTTATGAATTGGTTTTCGTGTATTGTTTTTCTGCTCATGTTCTTTCATGATAACAAATGAGTTCAGGGCAACAATCCACACAGAGTATCATCATCTCTCCTGAATTTACACTCACAGCACGCAGCTACCACTTAACTATAACAAGATCAATGACATTTGCATAAGAAGACTTTGTTAAGCCCGTTCGTATTTGCATTTTCATAAAGGATGTTCACAATACAATCAGACATAAGGATAGCAGGATGCATGAGTAGACCTGTTGCACGTGGACAATGCTAAATTTGTTTGCATTAATTTTTTTCTCTCATCAATCTGCCCATATAACAGGGCTGGCTCTAGCGCTTTTGGTAACCAAGGTGAAATGTAGCCCTGTAAACCACAACACAAATCAGACATCACAATGTTTTAAGTTTTAAGACAAATTTAATATTTTATTTTCATAAATAACTGTATTTATTATAATATAGATAAACAATTTGTCCCTGATATTGTTGGCTTAAAAGTGTTTAGTCAGTTTCACTACAATTTACACTTTTATTAACAAATAAGTGTGGCCTGGCAGATGAAAAAGTGTGAGAAAGACAGTTACAGGGGTGAAATGTGTATTTCTTTCTTTCTTTCTTTCTTTATATATTTGTTCATTTGTTACCTCAATGCAGAGAATGAGGAAGGGTGCCCACCGGCATTTTATATATTTATTTATTTATTTATTTATTTATTTAGAGGACGACCAGCACCCCCAGAAGATGGTGCCCTAGGCGACCGTCTATATGGCCTATGCCTTAAAACTGAAGTAGACGAGATTGGAGCAAATCTGATTAAAAAAAAAGTTATTTTTATGAAACGGTCGCTATATCGTGACAGTAGTACATGAAACAGGTAACCTGACAAAAATCATGTGCCTCTGTGTCCTCCGGTGCTCCTAACGGCATCTGCAAGATTTCCCATACCAGAGGAAAACGAGTAGTAAGAGCTGATCTGAGGTCTGCTGTCTATGAGAGCCGCTCTCTATGACCTATGATCTATGACCTGTGATTGGTCAAAGTCTCCCATCACGGGCTAGATTTTCTAAAGCCTGAAAACAGAGCCATGAGGAGGTGCAGAAGTCTAGTTTTCTCTCAGAACACTTGAATTACAA
>CAKAOI010052054.1:49179-98368 GCA_916701655.1 Sebastiscus albofasciatus
GTTGGTAGGCACTCCAGATACCCAAACGTATGTGTACAAGCTCTGAAAAAGTGAGTTTTTCATGATATGTCCCCTTTAAAGCGACTGTAACTTCTTACACGTATAAATCTACCCGGTCGGGATCACATGCGCGGCTCGCATATGCGCAGCGCGGCTCGCATGTGGCAACGCTGTTCAGACCGCTCCTCTGCCTGCCTGCACTGATGCGTTCTCGCTCCACCTTACGTTCATGCGCGCACACTACACACTGCAGGAGAGTTCGTAGCTCTGAGAATATCTAGTGAATGTACAGTGGACGTTTGTGCAGAAGGCTGCACGGTGGTGCAGTGGTTAGCACTGGCGCCTCACAGCTAGAGGGTTGCAGGTTCGAATCCGGCTTGGGGCCCTTCTGTGTGGAGTTTGCATGTTCTCCCTGTGTTAGCGTGGGTTTTCTCCGGGTACTCCGGTTTCCTCCCACAGTCCAAAGACATGCATGTTAGGTTAATTGTTGACTCTAAATTGCCCGTAGGTGTGAATGTGAGTGTGAATGGTTGTCTGTCTCTATGTGTCAGCCCTGCGATGGACTGGCGACCTGTCCAGGGTGTACCCCGCCTTCGCCCAATGTCGGCTGGGATCGGCTCCAGCCCCCCTGCGACCCCTAACGGGATAAGCGGTTGCAGATGAGAGAGACGTTTGTGCAGAAATAACTGCTGCAGCTCTTCCAGACCAACAGAGGTTTCCTGTGTCTTGTGAAGTGACGGGGCTCCGCAGAGAGAAACGTTATCGTCTCCGACCAAAACTCCGGTGTCTCCCTGCGGGCGCAGTCGGGAGACGATAACATTTCTCTTTCTGCTTCAGCCTCCGCTGTGGAGCCCTGGAGGCTGAAGCAGCGGGGCTGAGGCAGGAAAAGCCAACACTGGGATCAGCAGTGATTCATGGAGAGACCTCCGTCTGGTCAGCTAACATTACTGCCAAGCAGGTGAAATATAGAGTGATATTGTGGTTTTAGCTGACGTGTGTTGCCTCACTGTTTTGAGCGATGCTCGTTCATGTCTATGTAGAGTGAGCACAAGCACGAGCCCGACGCTGACTTTCGTTGACTTAACGGCCACAGGTGTCACTGTTAACAAGCATTTCTGAAAGTTACAAATAGTCCCTTTAAGAATTAATTTATTCATGTTTTCATGTATCCATCAAATCATCAGTTACTTTCCTATTCATCTGTACCTGTAAGGGAAGCCACGAGAAGGCGAAACAGAGGACGGACACCAGCAGCAGGAAGAAGGTCTTCCTCCTCCGTCTGCTCCATGCTGCCCTTGCTGATCTCAACTCTTGACATGCCGTCAAGCCTGACGTGGTCCTCTGCTTCAGCCGATATGATATAGCACAGTAGGAAATAGAGACAGCAGCCAGTGGGACAAAGTAGGAGAAGAAGAGAATGAAACAGGAGTAGATGAGGCGGCCTCGCTCCTGGCCATCCCAGAACTCCTCACACACGGCCATCTGAAGCCCCGTGGCCCGCAGGTCCAGGTGGACGGTGTGCAGTGCTGTGGGTGTGGATAAAGCCAGAGAGGACAGCCAGATCAGGACCACCAGACCCCAGCAGAACTGGCACCCCGCTCTTTTGCGGATGGGATAAGCCACGACCACGTAACGATCCACTGCGATGGCCATGAGGGACAGGACTGCTGCGTAGACCGCCGCAGACTGCATGACAGTCACAAAATGACACATGTGGGGACCAAACACCCATCCACGCTCGTCAAAAGCGTAGGACGCGGTCAAAGGGACGCAGAAGATGCACATGAGCAGGTCGACCAGCGCCAGGTTGCTGATGAGGAAGTTTGTGGTGTTGTGTCTTTTCTTGTTGTGCCAGATGAGAAAGAGCAGGAGGAGGTTGCCGGAGCAGGCGACCAGCACCACGGCGGAGTAGAGAGGGATGAAGACGGGCTTCAGGTCGGACAGGAGGTCCAAGCCAGAAAAGGAAGGGGCCAAGAGTGGGGAGGTGTAGAAGAGGGGCTGAGAGGAGTTGCAGCAGAAGGAGGATGAAGAGTCAGGCGTGGATGGAGATGAAGAAGAGGCTGGAGCAGAAGAGTTCACCGTGGATCGGTTCTCCCAGTCCATAGCTGCAGGAGCCTGAATAAACAACAAAACCATTTATGACCTGCTGCATATTCTGCATATATGATTAATAATTTTACATCATAATTGCCTACAAATATTTGCACAATTTATTAAACAGTATTTTAATTGAACCCAAAGTGATATTAACATTATAAAATATGGAGATTAAAGAGATTAATGAAGAGAGAGAGACAAATTAGTGTCCATCTTCAAAATTCTCAATCAAGCTCATTAAAAAGCTGCAGGGCTTGTAACTCCCCCTCAACTATAATACTTCTGTTTACTTTCACCTGCCTCATCTTCACATCTTATCTCCACTCTGCTCTTCTCACATTTTTATCTCTCTCTGCCTCTCCAAATCTTTCCCATCTCATACTTTGGAAAACACTTTCATAACCAATCATCTGTCCAAACCCATCTTTTTGGCTCTTCTTCCCCTCATAGCTCTCTCCAAATACCACGGAAATACCATCTTCAGAGTCAAACTGGCTGTCAGAAATTGTCTTTTTGAACATCTGCTGAAACATCTGTACACGTAGTCTACACTGACATCAACCCAGTTATTGCTGAGCAATAAGAGATATTCACCTGCCACTATACACTCAGATTTGTGCGTTTCTGCGTTAAACTTGACATGAATGCTGATTTATTCTATTTTTTTGCACCAAGAAATCTGTTTTTGACAGCAATAAAGAGAATGGAAGCACTTGAATGGTTTTTTTATTCAAATTTGCGAGACAAGAAAACAACATCCGTCTTCAAAATTAATATGTTTTGGGCTGAATGGCATCTTTTTTTTTTACATTTTTGGCATCATCGCCTCTAGAGTATCCTCATTTTGACAGTTTCATTCATAAAAAAGCAGCATATCACACTGTATCTGCACAAATAATCAGTATATACAAAACAAATCCTGTCAGATTAGCCAAATAAATAGTTCTAAAAGAAATAAATGAAAAACATTCCCTAGAATAAGTGCTTATTAATGACCTACTTAGGCTGAGACCTCCTGACCACACCACTTGTCATAATGTTAATGTATTTCTCTCACTAAATTAGCTACATTTTCCAAGAAAGATTGGTTTAATGAATACAGATGACACAGAAACGGGTCCTCTTCTCATGCTGAATCAGCTCATTCCCTCATTAACCTGATTAGAGATACACTGATTTGCACATAATTTGCATACATCTGTTTTTTTTTAAATAAATCTTATGCATCCCTTGATACACCAAATACATCTCAATCTTATTGTTAAACAACCATTTGATGCAAATCTGTTATCAGAGTGCATGCATTTTTTTTAAAAAAGTAGTAATTAAAAGAAACAAATACCTCTGAGATGTCAGTCAGACATTTCTTCAATGACTTGGACGGTCCAGAGTGTGTTAGTGTCCTCGGTCCACAAGGAGTCCCACAGTTGTGCAGCTTCACCTCCTCACTGCAGCCGGCTCGCTTCAGAATAAACTCTCTCTCTCTCACAGCTACCGTTCATGTGACTGAGTCACCTCCAGTAAGATGGCTGTCCGTCACCAACCCCAGTGAACAATCATTATAATCTCCTTTGATTCTCCTCTTTGGATCTATAATGCCACTCTGGTTATAAATTGTGAATTTATAATGACCTTGCCTTGTTTTAGGGTATTTCTATGCTGTGGAATCGCTATCATTTTCCTGTTGGGACTTGTAATGTTTGGTTTTATATGTCAATTTATAGTGATCCTGACACATTTAATGATATTATTTCTCCTATATTGTCACTCATGTTATCCTAAATGTACAACTTAGTGGAAGAGTTGACTTTGACTACATTACTTTCATAGCTCTCAATTGTATTTGTGATGTTAAACTTCCAGTTGTGAGGTTTTTCACAATGAGGCCACTCTCCAGGCAAACACACCCAGAAACCAACATGAGGGAGCAGAAATTAAATTGAACAATTAAGGGACAGACCACGATCTTACCCCAGCAGTACACATCTTAAATATTCATAAAAACTAAATTAAAAATTGTTAGTCTTGGTGTCAGAGCTGCCAAAAAAAAGGAACCTGTGTGACTCATCAAGTATCTGCAAAGGCTAATCCAGAACTAAGTTCATTAGCATAGGATACTTGAAGGGAACAGAGGGCTGATTGTGAAGATAATGAACATTTCCATGAACCGGAGGACATGGGAAATATTTGTTTTATCATTATTTTATCATAAAAGTTTGGAATCTCAAGAACAAATTCAAGTTTTTAACAAATAATGGTCATCGTCAATGCAACAATAGCACTAATTATTATGCTAATACTAATTATGATGATCTTTTCCGCTCAAAAAGACTTAAAGGTGCAGCGATCATCTATGAGTTGGATGGTTCTTAAAGGCACAGTGTGTAGGATTTGGCGGCATCTAGTGGTGTGGTTGCAACCAACTGAGTACCCCTCCGTTCACTCCTTCCTTTTAAAACTGAGGTAATGTGAGTGCAAAACCGTAGTAACGCCGTTCCCCTCACTCAGAGGACATCCTTACCATAATAACACTACTTTAGGAGCAACAGAAGTCAGGCCGTACTGTGGTTTTACACTCTGAGTCTCACGTTACTGCAGTTTAACAAGTGTGTCAGACGATATGGAGGCCTTCAGGAAACGTAAAAACATGAAAGGCTCTCTCTAGAGCCAGAGTTTGATTTGTCCGTTCCCTGACAATTTGAATTTTTCAACATTTTATTAATTACATTATAAACATTACACTTCAATGCTGGGGCCTGCTGCTGGTCCTGCCTTTCTTTGCACCGTGCCACTGGAGTGTGCCCCGTGCACTGTGGAGCAGACACCATCCTCATGTGTGCCCGTCCTTTTCACATGCATAAGTAGGTCATCATGCGTCCACTTGCCTGTCTGTTTTTTTTTTCATTGGATGCTGAGCGAGGGCAGTCTTTCCTGATCTCCTTTAAGTTCCACAAGCCCCAATGTTCAGAGCAAAAATGTATCTGAAAAGTCTTGGGCTTGTGTAGAGGTTGTCAACAAATCCATGCTATCCAGTTCCCAGATATCCAGGCTTTACTAGGGACATTATTGAGTCATGAGGCAATCCAACTCCGACTCTCTGGTGTAAACGGTGTCAACTGTTTATTCACTGCTACTGTCAGCCAACACAAAAAGCTTGAAGCCCTATTTGAGCCGTGTTTCCACCAAGATGTTCCTGGTAATTTGAGTCCCGGTGTTATAGCTAAATCTGTGACCGCAACATGAAGTCACCATTTCTGATTTTTTTTTTGTGAATATATCTTACATTTATGTTTTTTAACAATTTAGTTTTGTGTGTTTTCTGTCACATATGTGCCTCATTTATTATAGCCTACAGGTGCAGTGGGATCACATTTTCTGACAACAGCCTTCAGAAATGGTGACCTCATGTGTCTGTCTCTCTGCGATCACAGATTTCACCGTAACACTGGGACTATTTTTCAAGGAAACCCATTGTTGACTGCGTTTCCCTAGCAGTCTAAAGACCTCCAAAGATTAGACAAATTAGTCCGCTGACGTATGAAAAAGCAAGATGATATTGGACGAGGGCTGCTGGTGGTCGCAGAAAATGTCCCGGGAACTTAATTTAGACCCTGCAGTCAAATTGAGTTCCTCAAAAGGTTCTTAGTTTCAGGGGGAAAGTTCCTGCGGTGGAAACTGAGCTTAAGTTGGTTTTCCTTTCACGTACTGCCTGTATCTAGTCTGGGTGACAATGGGTCTTGCAGCTATCTTTGATACTTGAGGAGGAGCCAAGATGGCCATGTTCCGGTGTACCTCGCTTTTTCTTAAATTTTTTGTGTCCTCATGTGAAGGTTGTCCGTCTCCCCAGTCACATTTCCACCTCCCCAGGCCCTGTCATTGCCATTCTCTAACGGTCCACCAGACTTTTCCACCTCCCCAGTCACCTGACTCTCACATCCAGCCACTCCCCACCCTGCTGTAACCCCTTTCAGCCATCACCTGACCTTCTCCGCACACCTGTTTCCACTTTCCCTCATCAGCCCTGCAGATATTGAACTAGCTCTTTTCCCCAGTCAGCTGCTAGATTATCAGTGTAGCTTTGTGTCATTGCTTTTATCCTATTACCAGAGCCAGAACTCCATCTCTAACCTGCCTGATCTTTCCCATGCCAGTAACGGTATGTATGTTCACCTGCATGGCCTGCATTCAGGTTCTTCCCTTGACAAAGATTATCACCCTGAACCCATCACGGGTCATCGAAGTGGCAGGAAATCCCACAGAGAAGACTACTTTCTGTCTTCAGTACCTACTGATATCTCTCAGTTTCAGGAGTCCCGCGTAGAAGATGAGTGCTAAACATTTGAAGAACTCGCCAGTGGTGAGGTCAGTCCAGGGATATTTATGTCCTTTAGAGGTGCGTGAACAGTTGCTGCTGCTGGGATTTACTTTATGTCCAGGGGGGTTCTTACTGGGAGGAATTTCTTTGGTGGTGGAGGATGATTCCTGGAGCTCTTTCTTCTCTAGGAATCATCTTGTTGGGGTCTTGAG
The DNA here is from genome assembly GCA_916701655.1 of Sebastiscus albofasciatus. NCBI lineage: Eukaryota > Metazoa > Chordata > Actinopteri > Perciformes > Sebastidae > Sebastiscus > Sebastiscus albofasciatus. The sequence continues at coordinate 55,804 of CAKAOI010052054.1, forward strand.
CTGTCCCGATGGGGTGACTGCGACCGTAGACCTTAATCCGGATTTTGTTGTGGGTCCTTTTTGGTATTTTGTGCACGACCATGACCCCGACCACCTGAAGGGTGTTGATTGTTGCCAGAGCTGCTGCTGTGTACAGAGGGGGAGGGGGGAGCTGCTGCAGAAATAAATGAGAGAAACATAAATTAACAATTTCATCTGTTCATCTCACACCATTGATAATGGATAGCGGTTTTACTGTCATTCAAAGATCCAACCTCTTTCCATTTAATTGCAAAATCTTTAAATATAGATTAATAGATATAGAGATGAAATGTGAATTATTGCGTTGATATATTCTAATTTTTTTTTTTTCCAGGGATGACGTTCAGGGTTAAATGGCTGCTGAAGCTCTTTTTCTCCAGGGACACTCCAGGTGGCTTTCTTTATTAACACTTTCCACACATGGAAATTACATTTAAATCGAGGATGGGTGCCAATCAAATTTTAATTTCCTGCAATTCGCTGCTTCACAATATCGTCTGTCGTCCAGATCTAACCTATTACCACAAAGCACGGCTCTGTGAGATCTCGGGAGGCGCAAGTCACGGATTTTACTCACTGAAATCGTAATAAGCATCCTCCAGATCCAAATAGAAGCCACTTTATTATGTCAAGATGAGTCGCTGAATGTATTCTGCACTTGAAAGAGAAATGAGAACAAACACTGTTTTACGTGCGTCGGTTTCACACTCTCAGTCCTCTGGGTCCTGGAAGATAAAGAGCAGGATAACCAAGGGGTTCCCAAATATTTTCATGTCGAGGACCTCAACTGAAATTGATTCACATTAGAGAATGAAGCCATGGTTGCTGTTATTCAAATGAACTCTGTTTGATAAGATGTTCCCAGGCTGAATTGACTTTATTCAGAATAACACTCAGTTATAACATAAATCTAGCTAACACTAGTCTATTAAAGCAGCAGTGGGTAGCAATGGAGCAAATATGATTTTAAAAAGTTATTTTTATAAAATCACTAGTCACTATATCATGACAGTAGTGAATGAGACAGGTAATCTGAAAAAAAAACAAGTGTCTCTGTGTCCTCCGGTGCTCCTAACAGCATCTGCGAGATTTCACAGACCGGAAGAAAACAACCAATCAGAGCTGATCTGGAGCCTGGCGTCTCTGAGCAGCTGTCAATCACTCACAACTTCGATCAAACAGTTACACTAGGCAGCGCTGATCAAATATGAATCAATATTCTGTTACTGTAATGCCTATTTCTCTCCTCAAATGTTTTCAGAAACATCTTGTGGTGTACTGTTTAGCTGTAAAATGAGAAAGTTTGTGAAAGTGTGACCAAAACCAAGCACCGCCCTCCAGCCGGAGCAAACTTTCTCTGTCTCATGCACTGTCAGGATATAGTGACAGTTTTATAAAAATAACTTTTTATCATATTTGCTCAAAGTTACTGACTGCAGCTTTAATCGATTAGTTGTCAACTATTCAATTAATCATGAACTATTTTGATAATCAATTAATCGGTTTGAGTATTTATTTTTAAGAAAATTCTGATTCCAGCTTCTTAAATGTGAATATTTTCTGGTTTTTTTACTCCTCTATGACAGCAAACTGAATATCTTCGAGTTGTGGACAAAACAAGACTCTTGAGGACGTTATCTTGGGCTTTGGGAAACACTGACCGACAATTTTCACCATTTTCTGACAATTTTATAAACAAAACAAATAATTAATCGAGAAAATAATCAACAATGAAGATAATAGTTAGTTGCAGCCTTAGTTTGTTTTTTGTTGAAACTTTCAGAGTGGCGTTAATTCAACTCTGCAGTCATTTTGGAGGATCTATTTAGTTTTACAGTTGAACTATATTGTAAACTCAGGATCAAACTAGTTCTCGGATTACCAATTTTCAAACTTGGGTGAGTTCAGTTAATATTAAATTGAACTTTTCCTCATTTATTGCAGACTGCCTTAAGTGTCCCTCTCGGCCACTCAGTTTGGAAACAACTGGACAGACTGATCGATGTAAGCCTATAGGCTTCCTTAAAGTTAAGAGAGACAGATTTTGAGACTTGATGCAGCTGACACTGCCTTTTATGGGCCAGGTTTAAAAACTGTTGGATCCTATATTTTCCATAATGCAACTAGGTAGCATCCATGTCTGGTAAAAGCAAACAGAATCTACTTCACTTGGTGGGTGCAAACGCCTTGAGCAGCAAGTCTACGTTTTGATTCCCAGCTGGCTGGACCATTTGCTGCTTTTTATTTCCCTACTCTCTTTCCCCACATGTAATGCCTCTCTCCACTATCACAAATAACAGCCTAAAAAATAATATATATAAAAAAATGTGGTTCTTTGCTGCCATCTAAAGATACTGCAGTCAGAGAGGCAGACCAGAGGAAAGAAACCTTCTACATTTTACATGGTCTACTCACAAAGATGGAAGTACACACACACCTCATCAATCTATCTAAACATAACAGTGCCCTCGGCTTCAGCTTATGTGCAGACAAATGAACCGAATCAATTCTACTTGTTTTTATTGAAACATGGGTAAAACGTCATTTGTAAAATCATCATGGCAAAAAATAAAGATATTACACAATATGTTACAATATTTTCAGAATATATCACAGAGTATTTCTACTTGAATTTTTCAAAACAGAAAAATAATGTCTGCAAGATGTCATAAGAGTCTCATTTACAACATGGTACTGCATGTGGTCCTTCATTAACATTATGTAATCAAAGTAGAGAAACATTCCTAATGGGAGTCACCACATAAACTAGATGCTAATTCTTCTGCTACAGGACAAACAAATCTAATTTCAAGTTCTTTATTATCTGTTATTATGGTGTGATGTGGTTGAAGGGATGAATAACAAGGACTGAAGAAGTACTTAACACTCAGTTGCCGGGGATACAGAGGATGATGACGGGCTGCAATTGGTTCTTTGACCGCTGTTTACTAATAGCTTTGGCCAAAACACAGCTATGGCATAACGCAGCTCAAAATGAGCGTGGGGGGTAACAAGTAACCCTTACTGAATACACGCCGAGTTAGTGTTTTTCTCTCTCATTTCTCCGGGCTGTGAGCATCATCTTCCTCAGGGTTGCGTCTCTCTCCCTCTGCGTCATCTTCGCTCTGCGTTTGGTTCGGTTCCGCCAGTTCGTTACTCTGAGACGGCCTCAGGAGATACTCCAGCTCTTCTGCGCTGATGGCCACCTTCTCAGGAATCAGCCACCTCTTGAAGTGTTCAATAGCGCTAGGGAAGGGAGGTACACAGAAAGTCTATCAAGATGAGAAGATTTCAAGCTCTAGGGAGTCTGCGTTATCCTTGCAACACAAAATGTGAAGTTATTCTGTGTTCTAGAAAAGCAAATTACACAAACTCTAGTAAATATGAGAGCATACAACAGGACAAGAGAACAGCAGATGGAGTTATTCCTGCAACATTCGAAGTTAGAATATGTAATAAAATGTCAATAGGATGCAGTTTTTACTTGGACTTAAATAGAGAACAGAAAGTATATTGAGAATAGAGGCACTCCCTTTACCTAAGGTTTGTGTGTGTGTACAGCATAATCCATGCCTCCCATCCTACCTGTCATCCATGTCGCCACCTTGGAAGAGCTCCGAGGTCTGAGCGTCATGCAGAAATCGATCCCAACATTCTTTCTTCGCTTGAGACAAGGACCGCAACATGTCCCTGGAGGTCACATCACTTGACTGGCCCTTTAATTTCTTCAGGCGGTTCTCTGCACAAAAAATACAGTATTTTACATCTTAAAAATCAAGATTTTGACATTTATGAATAGAGGATCAGGAGCAGCAAGTTACTGACTTTGACAGAGCCCACACAGCAAAGAGCAGACCAGTGTGTGTCTCAGTGTCTCTCAATATACAAACGTTTTTGGCTATTTTCCCATCATCACGGTGTTATGTGCGATTGTTTCCTCTCTCTTCATATACAGTCCGTCACTTAGTCAACTAGTCTAGGATTATAGGATTTAGGGATGCACCAATCCAACTTTTTTAGTCCAGATACCGATACCGGGGCTTTGGGTATCAGTCGATACAGAGTACCGATCTGATACCAGTGTTTAATTAATAAGCTGTATGCCTCACTGTGTGGAAGTGACTGGATCATTATTTTATGTGTGAGGCAACATCAGGCTGGACTTAGACATTGCTTTCCTAACAAATAAATATACATTTACTGAATTATTTATTATTAAAAAATTAAATTGTACACCAGCAATCTGGTAAAAGATCTTCAAAATGAACAGGAATTACAATTGAAATGTAAACCTTTTTAATGCAGCAACAGATTAGTAAAAACTTAAAACAGGAATTCAAATTCCAGTATTAAATGTATATAATATATAAACATAGAATTGATTTGAATAGATCGGCTCTATTGTCAACCTTACCTGTTCCAGCTATTTGACTCAATATCGGCCCGATATCCAATTCGGTATCGGTGCATCCATAATAATCCCTAATGGGATTATTTATTATTGATTAATAAATAAATAATCCCATTAGGGCTGCACCGATACAAGTCTACCTTATTCTGCCATTATTTTCTACAGTTTGTATTTCAGACTTTGAGACAAACTTTGTAAAAACATTGGGCCTCATGCAGGAAGCGATCAAACAAATTTCCTCTTTAAGTTCATATCCATGATCTTATTTTGTTACTTAGTACCCATTGATTTCTGGGATTCACTTATGTTTACTTATTTTTGCTCTTCTCTTAATAATCCCTAATGGGATTATTTATTATTGATTAATCTGAAGATTGTTTCCTCAGCTAATTGATTATTCATTTGGTCTATAAAATGTCAGAGAATAGTCAAATAAAAATGCCCATTAGGACTTTGAAACCCTCTGATTCCTACAATCACCCATACAACTTGATTGAGGAGGATGCATGATGGATGCTGTAATCAGGTGGATGGAGGAAAAAGGTGAGCTAATGTGACGTGTGAAGTCATGGAAAGGGACAGGAAGAAGGCAGGAAAGGATGCCTGTATACCTAAACTGGCTATGTAGATCTCAGAGTCCTCCATGGGTTCCCATTTGGCACTGGTGTTTGTCCCATTTGATTGTCCATTGGCTTGCACTCCTCCGACGACTTGCTCTGCTGGCTGGAATGAGTCTCTGAACTCTGTGTTGATCTCCGGGGTCGCTTCAGCTTGCCCCTCCGGCAGACTGGAGCAGATCTCGGTCCACAGCTCCCCGCTGGACCGGACCACCTCCTGGCTCTCGAAGTCATCAATCATCCTGGTGTACTGTAGTGAGAGAAGAAGGGAACATTAGATAGATAGATAGATAGATAGATAGATAGATAGATAGATAGATAGATAGATAGATAGTAACTTTATTGATCCCGAGGGAAATTCAAGTTTCCAGCATCACAGTTCCATAGTGCAAAACATGTTAGTAAAAAGGCAGTAAAAAAGTTAGTAGTGCAAAGTACAAAAAAATATACCAGATATAAAAATACAAAGAGATGAAGAAAACTGTTAAAACTGAATATAGTGCAGAGTAACAGCTGTGATACACGACTATTAAAAAGTGCAGAAGAGACTTTTAAAAATGAGTATAGTGCACACTGTAAACAATTGCTGTTAATTTACAGCAGGATTTCAACAGTATTAACCTGTTATTGCTAAAACCAGTGCTTTACTGTTAATACAAAAGAAAACCTGTTAAATTATGCTCATAGGCCGTTTTTTAACTGAACTATAATGCATTCTTTAAAAACAGCACTTTACTGCTGATCAACTGTCTAAAGTATCATCAGTAACAGTTTCATGGGGTATGTTTTAATTCTGGGACCTGATCTGCACATGTGAGGCTTGTACATTGTACATGATTGTAAAATCAGTGAACTAGCTCTGTTCTTCACTCACTCGCTCTTCCTAACAAGTGCCTTTAATTGTATTTAGTGTGACTATTCTTATGTCTGTAGCCTGCTAAGTCTATTCATCTAGGCAAAAAATAATGTATAGTATACACAGACAGTATAATAATGTTATTTTCACAGTAACATAAAGGCAACCCTGCTGCCAGTTCTTTACTGTTATTTTACTGGGAAATTCTTTACAGTGTATATATATTAAAAAAAAAGTGAAGTATTCTGGACAAAAACAGAGATAATTTTTTATTGGAAGTTATAGGGTCCCTATAGTTGTTTTGCTGAGCGCAAAGCTAGCAAGATATTAAAAAACCTAAATAAAGGCCAACCTAAAAGAAGAAATAATTATTAATCACCTCTGGTTGTGACATCAATTAAAAATCCCTCTGAAAAATGTCTGCATTAAGCTATTTATTAAAGTGACAAAATAACTAAAAGCTGAGGACAATTTTCTGATTATTATGACATTTCTTTTCTAGTGCAAAGCAAGGTTTATAAAATCTTAAATGTAGCAGAAAAGTCACTTTTCAGGCTATAGGTCGGGCTATTCAACATACTCCATGATCTTTTCATGAATATATAATATATAATTTGCCTCCGCAAGTCCTTTTAAAAACCTGCCAAAACTCTCTTGCTATAAATATGTGTTTTTTTTCCCCCCACAAGAGCACATCCTCAGCTCTGCAGGTAGTGCTTAATTGTCTTCCATTATGAACCCTCACAAAGCTAGACCACTGGCTACTAAAATACCAAGGTTAATCTTGATTAAATGTCTTTCCAGGGTATAAAAAGCATATTTTACATAAAACATCCTTCAAGGGGATTGAAGCATGATGTTGGAAAAAAAAAATACATAAAATATTGCTGATGGCAAGGCCAAGCATCCCAACTCTCAAATGAAAGGTATCAAAGAGATTAAAGAAAAAACCATTACAAATCAACATACCACTAATATGGCTTCATCTGCCTTCCCCATTATCTTCCTCCCCAATTCAAGTCACACCTTAGCAAGCCAAAGCTGCGTCGTTAATCTTTCCTCAAAGTAGTACATTTTAAGATTTCACATGAATGGTTTTCAGTGCATATGCAGTACTTTAACATTTTCTGCCTTTGTGTCCACCGTTCATTGTAAAAGACGAGTTTTGTGGCCTTTAAGAAAGCTGCCTACAATGGGCTAAGTGCTGGTAAAGCTGGAAAAGTAAAAAAAGAAACGACTAACTTTATTCTCCATCTGTAGGTTTATACATGAAACCCACCTGTGAAGGTTTATATTAAATATGAGGGTTAATTCTAACTGATTCTCTTACAAATGACTTTGAGCTTTACTGATCATTGTCAAATCTCAATACGTATTAAAGAGCGAAGAAGTGCAGTTAATTTAGCTGTATAAATGCTTCTGCACACCAGCTGTATCAAGGCTTCCCTCTCTTCTCTCCTCTGCTGAGCGAGGAAGTCCTCCTGCAGGATGAATGTCCTTTGCCAGCGACTTTTGTTCTCCCACACTTTACCCCACACACTCCAAACGTAACATCCTTCTGCAGAGTGAGAGAAAAAAAAATATATTTCCTCCCACACCTGTTGATGAATTGTGTTTGTGTGTAAGGCTGAGGCCGGGCGATAACACGTGTGTCTTTCTACAACTGAGGCACAGTCCCAAAATAGTAGTTTCCTCTAGTGGTGAATGAGGAAACCCTTTCACAAAGAAGCTTGCGGCCAAATTAAAGTGATCATCATTGAGAAGCAGAAAATAATTTCCAGTTTGAGCTGGAAAGTCATGTGTCAATGACTGCTGCTGCTGCAGAGGGAAAAAGGGCCGTTTGTGCTGGGTGGCTGAATGGTGCCGAATGTCTTGCCAACACAGACCGCACCCCCATGAACCCATACAGTTATACTATACCAAGAATATAGAGGAACAATACAGGTTCACATCCACACTCTTTTACATTACATTTGAGCTTTGTTTCCAGAGACATTTAAACATTCTAATACAATCATATGGCTATAAATAGTCACAATATACAGTAAATGTAGTATATACATAATATTCACACAATCTAAGTGTTGTGGCATTTCCACTTTGTGCCCAAAGACTATATTTAGTATGATAAGGATATATACATATATCTAACAGTACAAATTTGACATTTTTAGATCACATGAAAAGTCACTTTTATTAATTTATATATTATTTAATTCATTTTTTTTACACTGTATCTGTGTGCATATCTTTGATATTCAACTTGTTATGAGTTCATAGATACCAAATACTTGATTGTGCTCCTTGTAGTTTCTGAAATGCAGCCTTTTCTTTCTTGCTATATCTAGTATTTGTGCACATGGGACTACTGTTTAAATATAATTGCAAAAACAGTAGTCCCATGTGCCCAAATACTAGATATAGTATGTTAAGAAAAACTCACTTTTCAGCCACAGTTTGACCGATTTAGAACATTTCTTCACATTTGTGCTCCTACCAAAGGAAATGAAAAATGTCAGTTGCAGGCTCAAATGATTTAAATGCCATCACTTCTCTGTATTGTTGATATGTTGCTCCTTTAATTGTGCACTTTTGGTGAATTTAATGCAAAATTTAACAAATCCTGACAAATTAAATCCTGTGTTTCAACCTTCACTGCCTTAAGAAGCAGCTTTTAAAAGTGTAATAATTCAGATTTTGTTTGCATATGAAGATTTGTTGGATTCAGCTGGATGCAATTAAGGAACAACTTTAAACGTTAAAATATAATTTAACATCACGCAGATGTCAGGTATACTTACCTAATGAAGTCTGCAGCAGAAAAAGACTGATGATTCACAAAAATATATAACATTTTCCCACAGCAGTGTCCGTATAGTCAATGGAAAAGTGGATGAATTTAATTCACAAAAGAACCACACATTCCACACTGGAGTCAAATAAGCCTCTTAGGTCATAGAAACTATTTTCTACTAAAAAAAATAAATAAGGAGATCTGAGAAACTTTGAATTGAAAGTCTTATATCGAGCTTCTTGTTCGCCAAAAGGCAGAAAGTTCAAAAGCCAAATTCTTTCTGCTAAATCCAACTCTTTGTGTACTGAGGATATGACCTGTGAGGATATGACCTGTGAGGATGACGTGCTGCAGAAGAGGACACAAAAGTGGAGGCTAATTTCCCACTGAATTATTATCACTAATACAACCATACATCACAAGGCTGAGAAATCCAGTGATAAGAAACTAGGACCACACTCTGACCGAACCATTCAGAGAGAACTGCTGAAAACTTTATAGATTGAAAGTCTAGGTGGGATTACTTTTTGTTCCATACTCACTAAAGAAACTGTATATACTTTAATGAAATAATGCTTTTTTTCCCCTTATATTTTAAAACTAAATTGAAAAACATTTTTTTTTTCATCAAAACCTCAAACAAAATATTTTAACTTTAAAAAAAAAAAAAAAACTTAACCAAAAAGGTGTAGTAACAGTTTAGTTCTCATCTAATAAATTTGATAATTTGTTGTATTAAATGGGGAAAGACACAAAAAAGTGTTTTGTACAATATATGCAAGCATGGCTGTGAGAAGACATGTTTTATATGGAGTATGCTGGCATACTGTAGCGTATGAGCGTATACATTCAAACCTTAAAAAACAATTGAGCTCATTGATATATAGCAGAAACTCTCGCTGACATTTGGCTTCACATATTATTCACTCAGTATATGCACAATGAAAGCATATATTGAATCAGAAAACTGAAGCGTTGTAGCCAAACTGCTCAGTTCCTGACCTTGTCCATCCTTATATTCAGCTCAGTGTAGTGTAAGCAAATTGTATTTTAAGTAAAGCAGGAAGAGAAACACACAGGCAGATAGTAACCGAGACAAAGACACTGAAAGCACTTAACGTCTTGGAAGAGACGTCGACTCGTCTCGATTCGCTGTTAACACAATGGCTTTCACGTAGCACAATGTACAATAGCTGTGTTCAAGGATTTATTGGTGGACACAAATTTCACAGAGAACAACGTTAAGTCACTCAAGATACTTGAGGTGTTCCTATCAGTTCCTCAGGGCACAAACATGATATACAGTACAGTACAGTTCAGTGTTCGCTTTTTGGACTTCAGTGCTGATCTGCAGGCTGGGGTGATAGATAATCTGTGGTCAGCAGGAATAAAATATACCTGTTCAGTTGGGAGATTCAGCCTCAGATCCAGCAACTTAGCTCAGCACCATTGTTTACCACAGACTGGTCAGAGGAGAGTCGTGAGGTGAGGTCAGTAAATGTGTGATGGACCAGGAAAAACTGACGAGCACAACCCACTTTGATTCCTCTTGAGTCAAACATACAGGCAGCATGAATGGACAAAGTAAGCTAGCCTCACTTAATGCCTGTTAACATGATCATAAATAGTTTTAAAATAGCCTCAAACATTCCTACACATCAGATACACTGTCACAGAGAGGAAATGTACAGCAATGATTTTACAACAGTGGCCCGGTGGCAAACACAGCTGCAATAGTTAAAGGTCCCATATCATGCACAGTTTCAGGTTCATACTTGTATTTTGTGTTTCTACTAGAACATGTTTACATGCTGTAGTGTTCAAAAACGCTTTATTTTCCTCCAACTGTCTGTCTGAATATGCCTAATATTTACCCTCTGTCTGAAACGCTCCGTTTTAGTGCATTTCAACGGAATTGCATCACAGGAGGTTGTAACAGGACACGGAAGTTGTAATTCCACCGTTTGGCCACTACGAATATTTGCTTCAAATCCCGGCGTCAACTGATGTCATTCACATACACTGCAACGGTAAATAAACTGGGACACATTTAGAATGTTTACATTTAAAACTATATATATTGTATATTTGTGACATCACAAAATTACAGAAATCCAGACGGTTCTTTTAAAGGCACAGTTTCTGAATACAGGCTGTGTGTATTTCTCCATGGATTGAGCGTTTCGATACTTTCAAAGTATTTATATAGCACTTAAACCTGCTTTATAATATAAAATACATGAAAATCTCACTTTTTACAATATGGGACCTTTAATGCTGCAGCTGTGGAGAGTCACACCAAATATTAGTTTGCAATACTGGCTTGGTTCCTTTGATGGGATTTACTGCTTCTAGTGTATGGTGTAAACGGATGGAAATGTACACAGTCTGATCAGAAACAATGTGTGAATGTGTGCAAAGAGTTAAAGCTTTTAACAGCAGAGGCTAAAACAGAGTCTCCAGTATTAGTACTTTGGAGCCATGATAGATTAAAATGTAAGAACTCCAAAGCGACACATGAAAAAACACCTGTGCTCCTCCATACACTGAAATTATTTGGGGATTTAAATGTATTAAATCTTTTGTGGACTGTGTAACAGTGTCTCTAATTGCACCAAGAAAGGTCCCTGTGCCCTAATTCAGCAGCTGCATGACATGATCATCACGTGTCTTGGATAGATTTATATTTATACGTATATCTTGGTAATATATCCCACTTCAAAATGTATTTTTGTATGCATTTCATAACATACATTAGGCCTACATACGACATACATCTCCACATATTGTATGTAAATGTATATTTGGTTAATAAATGCTTTTTATGCAGCTATTGATGCAAATCAAATTGTACACATATATAATATGGAATACCAAAAGCATTTTCAGCACTGTTTTCTCTGCATAAGCTATGTGTTTACACAGCAGCACAGTTACGCAGATGTTTAGGGGTAAGGGTGCTCATGTGGACAAAAATCTGAAGTGACAGTACTCAGTGCTGGTGAATACTGGCCCATTTCAGGCACTGCTGTTACATAGAAATTACTTACTGTAATTAAAATGTTTCTGCAAAGAAAGAAGAGAACATCAAAAATAAAACAAATGCAGTTTGAGTGTCTTATGGAGCAAAGCTTTCAATGCAGGTGTTGTTTCCCTAATTCTAGCCCGGCATGATGATGCTGTCTTATGTAATTTTTCTTTTAGTTGTGGTGAATTTCACAGGTTCGTACTGCTCAGCTGCCTCGATCTGAGCCGTAGGCCTCTGCACCATCCTCTCTAATATTTATACCACATCTAATAACACAATATTTAACGTCTGATTTGCAGGAAATATTACCAGTTTGTGTGTTTCAATTATATTTGACCTAACCTGTATTCATAGGGTAGGTTGGCTGTTGCTCTTTTACAGCCAAAATTAATTAGAAATGGGAGACTGAAGAAACAAATGAGTTTCTTCAAGTGGCCTACAGGTGTAATAGCTGGAGTCAGTGCACCTTTATGACTACACCATCCTTCTCAGTGATTTTTTGCTGCTTTACTGATGTGTAAATAACAAACTACATCTGGCTGCCAGTTCTTCTCCAATCACATTCAGTGTTCATAATAATCTAACATTAGTGTGATCATAAAGAGGACTGGTACATTCCCATCGCTGCACAGTGTCTTATAGAGTATTCAAGCCACTGTTTGGAATGATGTTATATGGTCAAGACCAGTGTGGATAAGTATAATTAAAATGGGTCTAACTACATGGAGATCAAATGAATGACTAGTTGGGCGTATCATATGGGTAAACCACATTCAATAGATGATGAAGTGAGAGGAGATTTCAGACTTCATTATAGTGACGATGGACAAATATGAGGCAACAAATGCTTGCTTGACATCCTCTGATTAGTTCTTGTTTTAGCTGAAACCACGGAAGAAGAGGATGTGTGGGTCCTGGGGAGGACACAGATGAAGTGAAGTTTAAAGATACAGATGAAGTGACGGCATGCAGGAGGAATGACTCAAATCACCCACGGGCTGCATGCTACCAGATGTCAGACGGCATGCAGAAGAGATGAAAAAAGACAGATCGGGATGAAAAAAAGGAGACCAACACCTTGTGGTCTGGGAGAGGGATCCATCGGCCACATTACATGGGTCTATTTGGGAGTTTTTCTTTATCCGGAGCAAGGGTGGAAAAGGACAGAAGGTGTTGTAAACTGTATAGAGTGTAAAGCCCCCTGTAGAGGCCCCTTGTGATTAGTCATATTGGGCTATATAAATAAAATTTACTTTGACATTATGATTTTTTTTTTTAAAAAGCCATTAATGGTTGAGAGCCCACTGATGACGAGACACCACAGACAGTTTCCATCTCACCACAGCCTAATGACAGACAAGAGGGCATGCTGGAAAACGAGAAAAGACTGCGCAGGTACAAAAGAAAAACTATTTTCTAGCAGTTGCATCAATACATTTTCACAGTAAAGCACAATAGTTGGTCTTAGACAAACTGAGTAATGAAGAAAATTGCTGGTATAGATTGACAGAAGACGGCAACAAAGGTACTGAACAAACACTGCACTGCCTTTAACAGTGCTTAACCATTGAGAAATAATCATTAACTGGGCATTTAACCTACTGCGTCGACGGACCAGCGGTGAATTCTGCAGTGTTTTGTTGAGACCTCAATTACCATTGTTGAGGCTGTACTTTGTGGTCTGGTTAAATAAATACAACATTAAGAGTCTTTCAGTCAGTGTTGCTAAGCATCTACTTGCTCCTCTTTCCAGCCATGTATTTTAGGACTTTCTCCTAGCAACAATACATCATTTAGCTGTTTTTGCAAGCGATGAACCAGCAATGCAGGTGTAAATCACGATGACACAGGGAGCTGCGAGCAAGACATATTATCAGTTAACAGGATTTTGTCCGATTTAAATGGCCAATTCAGTGATTTTAATATTGCACTTCCATAATGTTGCGAGAGACAGATAAATAAAACAGAAAGGCCAAAATGAAAGCAGCAGGGATGACATACCCTGACTTTTACCCCCAATAACACCAACCCTGTCTCCTAGAAATGAATAGTAATTTGCAACAGCAAGTTTAGATTATGTTTTCTATTAAAGAGGACCTATTGTGATCATTTCAGGTGCATACTTGTATCTTGGGTTTCTACTAGAACATGTTTAAATGCTTAAATGTTCAAAAAACGCTTTATTTTTCTCATACCGGCTGTGCAGCAGCACCTCTTTTCACCCTCGGTCTGAAACACTGTTTGAGCTCCAAAACATAATATCCCGATACTTTCGATATACTTTTTTTATGGTTATGTTTAGGCTCTCACAGCACTTAATTATGGTTAGGGAAACATTGTGCAAATTGCAACCTCTAGAGAACTACGGTGGCCGACGTGAAAATGCGAACGGCCCTAGAGCTAGTTGTTGTAAGAGTAGTATAGGTCATTTAGAGAATAGCAGCGCGTAGAGTGTGTGTGTGTATGTGAGTAGTGAGTGGTGAAGCAAGAGAGAGAGTGGTGGTGGCGAATGTGAGGGATGGAACAAGTGAACAAGTGGGGCAGGAGACAGAGTTAGTTTAGCTTTGAGAATAGCAAGTGAATGTACAGTGGAAGTTGCAGTTTGTGCAGAAATAAATGCTGCAGATCCTCAAAACCAACAGAGGTTTCCCGTGTCTTGCTTCCCGGTGGCTGAGTGGAGTGACGGGGGGTAAACTCTGAGTAACATTATCGACTCTGGTCCAAACAGGAACAGTTAACATACTGTTTGGTTTGTCCGTTCTGGGCTACTGTAGAAACATGGCGGCTCCGCGAAGAGATGACCTGCTCCTAGATAGAAACGGCTCATTCTAAGGTAACAAAACAACTTATTTTCAGGTGATTATACATTAAAGAAAACATACTTATTAATAATATATTCAATTCCTGCCAATAGATCCCAAAAAACATTATGAGAATCAACAAAATGGGTGTACTGTATATAAACCATCATGTCGTAGCCTATTGAGAGGGGTTTCAGTTATTTTGTCCATCCCCTGTAGCTGTGACACACAACTAGCCACTTGCCAGACGAGTTATTCTGAGACGGGGTTTTTTTCTCCTTCCACACAATGAAATATGGATAAGAGTGGTGGGGATCGTGGGCAGCTGTCAACAAATTCTACAGCTTCCCGCCACCACCGATCAATCAGAACCACAACTGAGCTGACCTGCTGGCTAGAGCTGACATTAATCCTAAATCCTCCAGTCAGTGTGGAGGAATGACAAGACACAACGTGGTGGTGGTGAACGCTGATACAGGCTCTAACAAGGAAAGGTGCTGATGCTAATGAGTGGCTCTCTAACAAGCCTGCATCGTTTGATGTCCTAATTTACAGTGAGCTGTGTCTCAGGGGTGCAGGATAATGAGCTGGCCCGGGATTCCCAGGGCAGCAGCTTGTGTAACACACCTCATGCAAGGGGACGCTCACTCCCACCAAGCGTATAAGTGAGAGACAGAAGCAGAGAGAGAGAGAGAGAGAGAGAGAGAGAGAGAGAGAGAGAGAGCAGGAAGGACATGTCTGTAGGAGAGAGGAGGGCGTGATGGGGGAGGTATAGTGGAGGGGAGGTGGGGACATGTCATCCCTTCTTGATATGCTTGTTTGTACACACCAATCATTGAATCGCTGCAACCAAGTGAGAAAAGCTTGTGTTCTCTGTGACAAACTGACCTCGGGCAACGAGAACACTCACAGAAAGAGGATATGGAGAAGGAGAGCATGGCGGGTGGGGGAGAAGAAGAAGAAGAAGAAGCAAATGTTGGATTTTAATTGAGACATCCCTTCCCTTTCTCTCCTGTGCTTAACTCAATCAAAAAAAAAACAACATCCCTCCTATTTACAGAGCAACCCTGAAAAATCTGGCTCCTAGTGCACTCCAAAGCAAATTAGCAAATGTGGAGCTCAGTGACCTCAGAGCAGAGACCATCCACACAGAGTATGCGGTGTGCCCCACCACCCCCACCTCCTACTGCTGCGTCTGCATGGCTGCATTAGTCAGGCTCAAATGGGTTTTTCCGCCATGAGAAGCAGAGCATGACATGCGCTAAACAATGGCAGGCAGATGACGAGCCAGCTCCATTTGATGATGGCAGACATGCCCGTTTTTTTTTTTGATGTGGGGGAATATCAGGGCAGCATGATTCATTAGGAGTGCACAGGTGGCCCGGGATCTAATGAGTCACATTTTGTGCGTTTCTAACATGCAAATGGCTCCAAGAGGGATGCTTGTTTTAGATAAGAGTTGTGATTTTTTGGAATTTAGTGCATGACGTGTGTCTGATTATATAAATCTAATACAACAGTAGCCAATAAGGGGACACATTTAATACTAAGAGGCTAAAAGTGCAACAACGCAATGACCGTTAACAGCTAACATGCCACAATATTCACCTTAAAAGTGTTAAATGCTGTTTTTTTAATGCAACTAAAAGCTGTCATCAACATCTACTTAATAAATAGACACTGACTGTTTCCATCAATTAACTTTCAGAGGACTATTTGTCTGAGTGTGAATGCTATGGTTGGTGTTTCTGAGCAGTCTCAGCTATTAACACTGCCCCCCTCTGGCTCGCTGGCTGCCTGATTAGGATGCTGTTTTTGCATCGATCAGTCACACATTGAGTAAAAAGAGATATCTACACTAGCATGGGTTTTTGTTTCCCATCTACTAACAATCCCATCCCTCAATTACTCATTGAGAAAAAATAGTAATTTGTAAAATATAATCACAGCAGCTGAAGTAGCAAAACAAACTCCAAACTGCATGATACATCTAACCTTGCTTCAGTAGAGAATACACAAAAACATCTCCATAAATAGCTCGTTTCAGCACGCCAGTCTATTCATCACAGGAGCCACAACAATCCAAATTGCACCTGATCTATTAACTGCTCGCCACTGAGCACCGTTTGAACGTTTGACCTTCTAACACAGCTCATGACATTATGTTGACATTTGAAGTAATCCCTCCCACGGTTCTTAATCCCAGTGGCCGTGGACCGCCCTGACCCATCCTCTGAGCTCCAGCCCCTGACATGCACTCAGCACCACAACGCCAACAGAAAAAAAGGCAGCGAGACAAACACGACTGTGATACCCAGACAAGTCAACACCACCACTGTGCTTTAGAAAGCTCAGGGGGGCTCAACAACATGCAGCGGTGAGAGGGCTTGTTAATTATCATCCACAAACTGAAGCACTGAGACTGAGTGTGTAACATGAGGATGCCTGTTTGTGCCTCTCATGTTTTACCATTACATTCCTCCAAAATATAATTACCTGGCGATGATGGAAAAACACAGTTCATTTAAGAACAGCTGTTCTGAAGACTCTTCTAACATCTGGATGAGAAAATATTCTGTCCACTGCACAATAAAAATGTTTTTTTAACCTGTTTCTCAACTATATATCCTGATACCAGTAGCTCCCTGCTCAAATTTTAATACATTATATGTATAAAATATAGAATATTGGAAAGAAACACCAATATAACTGGTAATACGTTTTAGTTGTTCAA
This sequence comes from Sebastiscus albofasciatus, assembly GCA_916701655.1. Taxonomy (NCBI): domain Eukaryota; kingdom Metazoa; phylum Chordata; class Actinopteri; order Perciformes; family Sebastidae; genus Sebastiscus; species Sebastiscus albofasciatus. Next base: position 73,066 of record CAKAOI010052054.1, read on the forward strand.
ATTGTACAAGGACATAAATGTATGTCGTTGCAACAGTCTCACGGCGGTTCGTTAAATAGCACGAAATTACATTTTTTTTACATTTTTTTCTCGTGACGCTCAGCGCGACTTTCAACCATGTATTTAAAAATGGGAAATTTGTGTGTATGTACAAGAATCAATAGGCCCTTCATTAAAATTTGTGACTATTTCACAAACCGTTGTGGGACTGGGCTGGTCATTTCCGGCAACCAAACATACTTCTTCATCCAGATGTTAGACGAGTAGGATTCTGAGGATACCTTCAGAACAGCTGTGCGTATTGTTAAATGAACTTGCCAGGTATTTATATTTTGGAATATCCTACTGTATGCTTAGCTCTGCTTAGTATAAGAGGCACAAATTGGTGCTAACATGAGGACTGCCTGCTAATAATTTATAATACACTCCCTTGTACATTTTAACATTCAAGCTGTCTAGTCGTGTGACGACAAAAAAGCAGTCGTGTCTAGAAAGTAATTGCAAAGTCTGATCTGAAATCTGCAAAAGCTCTCACAAGACTCGCTGCTCGACGACCTATCCGAACATTAACTATTCAAGATCAATGCCCAACCTTAACCACCTGGCGAGAATTTCTCCAGCCTGTGCTGCATGGCATACTGCGTCATTAGTTAGTATCACTATGAAGAAGTTCTACAAACTACGTCTGTACATGAGTCTTAAACTTACTGTAATACATGTTCAAGTGGCAGGATGGTGCAAAGTCAATTCCAACAGATAATACTTTACAACTGATATTAACACGCATGTTTGGATTTTATATCCTCCTTTCAGCGCTGGCTTTTACAGTAGACACATGTTTTAGTAATATAATGTAGCTTTCCCTGTAAAAACTATGTTTTTTTCTTTATAATCGAAGAAAGTTTCACTTGTGCAACAAGCCCAAACAGATAAAAAGTGATGAAATGAGAGGTACAAGATGACAACCCATTTATTTAGTAATACATTCTGCAAACTAGAAATTTTATTCAAACTTCAAAGGCTAAAAAATGAAAGAAAGGAGGGAAAGAAGGGGAGAAAATGTAAGGAGCAGGGAGAGAAATGCATCAATTCACAAGCAAGGAATGCAATTTGTTCAATCGACAACACAAATAGTACAATTTAGTTCAGGGAACAAAGCTTTTTTAAACATTTTCTTTTTTTTTTTTCCTGCCATTCCTTTGGAGCTAGAACATAATACAAAATATACAGTTATTGAACTTTGTAAAATCACTCACAGAGGCCTCTGAGAAGCATTTGAATCAACATTGACAATACTTATCTACAGCACTCTAAAGCTATTCTTGAATGTAATCATAAATATAGCAGACATGAATGTATGTATGCACATTTTGAATGCTTACGAGGTTACCATGTTAAAACACTTGCATTAGTTGAAAGTATGACATCATCTGCAGTGAGAAATTAAATAAGCTTTAAAGACCGAGATTCAATAAGGTAAAGATGAGGGGGGGAAGAAGCGTACAAACCAGCGATGGTTGAAAAGTTGTACCATGTGACAACAACCAGGACAAAGTCACTTTGTCGATAGCTTAAGTACCCTAACATGGGGACAGATTTGAATCTAAAGAGTGTAACGTCAGCAGCATTACTCCTCCTCATAGTGTTTTGTTGAACAAGTACTTTAGGGGGGCAACATGAGATTGGGTAAGGCAAATCGGTGAGCTTATTTATGAGCTGAAAAAGGTCAGCGAAGTGAGGCTCAGGTCGCCCTGTGAGGGGACAAATAAACTGCTAAGGGTCGCACAGTAAGCGCCACAACCGAGGTACATCAATATGTACAAGAGGGCGCGAGCATTTAAAATCTCTTCTGCCAGGTAGTCCTCCGTACAAGAATATACAGGATGCATTCCAGGCAACCAAAGGTAACTCTGTAAATAGCTTTGCAATCTTTTCTACAATAACAATTTTCTGAAAACAAAAGCTGATTATACAGATGATCAGTGCATATGACTTTTGTCATTTAGTCACTTCTCACACATTTCTAAAACCCTGAACTCTCAATACAATTCTAGATTTGAGCTAAGTGAGCGTCGCACGAGTAGACAAATTGGTGACATTACACAGGTGAGCATTTGTTCTAGTGGGGGGGATGGGGTCAGCTTTCACGACAAGGCCAATAGTGTTACTAGTTACTAAAAGAAGTTGTCATTTACAGTAGTCACTTAAACCGTTACTTGTTTTGTTAACATCAGCACAATTCAGTCAAATACTGTACATGAGCACAGGCTTATCCCACTCATATAGATCAGTGTTAAAATCATAACCTCTAGGGGAGAATCACAAAAACAAAAACGGCTTTCATTAAAGTCTCCACACGTGAACTGCTTTCTGAACAGTTTGGATCTACATAACACAAGACAAAAACACTTCCTATAAATGTTGTGAGGTATTTCAGTTAATGAAAAATGAAAACAAGGAGAATAAATGCTTGGGAATCTTTTTTTTTTTGTTCATTTTTTTGTTAGGGATGGGGGACTAACAATGGAAATTATACATAATTTAAACAACTACGTCCAGATGTGACAGATCACAGCCAGGTCATCTGTTAACAGCTACAGCAATTAATATTATTAGAAAGCTAGTTTCTACATTTTTCATTCTGTGGTGTGTTATGGAAATGGGTAATTAACCAGCATCATTTTAAGGGCTACATCCTGACTTATAAATCTCTAGGGGCAATGCAGGACAATACAGGGACGTGGGGTGGGAGGGGTATCAATGGACTCAAGATGCAAAGAATTAATTATTTAAAGCGTGAAGAAAATTGCATGAAATGCTGCTTTAAGAGTCATCAACACCTACCAGGTTTGCAATTAGCAGCCGGGTGCTGAAAACTGTTTGATAAGAGAGACGTTTAGTGCACTCACTTAACAAATACAAGCAATGCATCACAAAATAAAACTGCTCATCTAAAAAATAAAAAAAGGCATTACGTTTTTTCTCAAACATACTGAATTAACTGACTTGTCGAGTTTTCATTTTACATGATGTGAGCACAGGTATTGGTGAGTATTGTGGTAGAAATACAATACTGTAATTTTAAACCAAAAGATGTGAATTAAACTGTATTTTTACTGTTCTGTTTGTTTTTGTTGCATTTTTGCTTTTTTTATGAGGAGGTAAAACCACATTTTCATGCAAACACACACAAAAAAGAAATCTACTGTTATTATTCAGGTCATTTCTCAGGTGACTGGCTGTTTAAAGGTACCATATGGAGTTTCCACTGTAAACACACAGTTAAGTTTACATTCAACATTTCTTACCAAAATGCATTGTGCGCATCTTTAAGGCCTAACAAACATGTTCAATGCTATTTCAAACATCACAAAAGAGTTTCTGTTTTGAAACCTGCACTTTTTACACCAGCTTGTTTCTCATGCCTCGTTGCCATGACACCAACTGTTGATATACACATCACTGCCCCCTTGCAGTCATGTGTCACGCTAGTAGAGCGAGGACCAGCTCATCAAAACGATTCTCTACAGCGCCACCAGTGGTGAAAAACTCCACAGGGTACCTTTAAAAAGCTGGAAATCTCAAAATAAAGTTAACATCACTCTAATAGCTTAACATTTTTAACATCTTAAACAGGGTTACAACTCGGTTCTCCTTCACCAACACAATTTGCGTGTCTTTGGCCTTTTTTGCCACAAAAGCATATTAGAAAGCAGCTAATTAAAGTCTATTAAAGATGTTTAGATTTGCTAACACCACAAACCTAAATGCGGTGAAATAGTTAGGATTGTCATTGTGATAAATGAAGAGTTACAAATTTAGTACATTATTATTATTATCATGTATTATATAAATGAAACAGCTCAAACCCTCTTTGTTGATCAGAGGGACACGTAAGTGATTAGAGGGGAAACATTTGTTTGCCAAAACATATTCCACTAACCATCCCAAGACAAACCAGAATCACATTTTGTCCATGGCAAAAAAACTAACTCAAGCGACATGATTTATTCCTTGAAAGTTTAAGTCAAAAATATATACATACATAAATTTCCAACAATGCAATTTTAGACAAAAAAAAAAATGACAGAAAAAAATCTGAAGTAAAACCATTTCTCCTCAAGAAGTATATCTACGGTGTGTGTGTGTTTAAATACAGATTTAGTCAGTGACTATTCATCTTTTTGGAGCGGGGGAAATTAACTGAAAAAAATAAAATAAAAATCAACCCACAGATCATACACTATAGCAGCAAACTGTATTGTGCTCTGGCTTGTGGTGCCGTAGGGTGGAGGGTTTTTTTTAGGCAGAGCAAACCCGCTGGGAATAAAAAGGTGCTATACAACCATGAGAACTCATCGCAGTTAGCAGATTTGTTCTTGGTTTGAATGTCCAACTAAAGACCGTGTGAAGAATAAAAATAAGCCATAAGCTTTAGAGTCAACAGTTTGTCCTATCAGCAGACTGGTAATGGGTGATTTTCTCTAAAACAGTCCATCAAAATCAGTCAAATTATCAGATGTTAAAGGTAGAAGCTAAAAATCTATCTGTACCACATACAAAAAACTGAATCTCATGAAAAAGAAACTTGGCATAGGCTGTCATAAAGCTGAAACAAGTGATTATAAATCATATGGCACCCACAGTGGGCACTGGTAACAACGCATGTTTAGAAACTGATATTTAAATATGACACAACAGATGTGTTAATTAGTCTGGACTAGACTAGCTGCGATGCATTGTACACCATGGGTAAATTGAACTACTTGTGTCATCTCAGGTTACTGTATAGTTGTGATATATAGCTTGAAGTTGTTCAAATAGCGTAACAGCATGTAAACTCTGTTATCCAAAGCTTTTTTTGGAATAAGAAGTAGTGAAAGCTTATGTTGGGTTGATATGGAACATTGGCTGAAACAAGCGCAGACAATGGGTTAGCACTGGGAGAGCGATTCCCTTAAATTCCAGCCTGGTCTGAACCACCGTAGCAAATTTTAAATTAGAGTTGCACATACAGATCTGCCTTTACACTGACACACGTGCGCACATACATACACACAAGCACCCACGCACGCTTGCAAGTATCTATTCGCACAGACAAACGTGTTAACAGGGGTCATTTTTTTTTTTCATCAGATGCCTCGAAGAAATGAAAAAAAAAAAAAAAAAAATTCCAAAATGACTGAGAAACACTTTGCCATTATTATTTGAGCATGTACAGAAAACCACGTACAAAAATAAAATACAATAAAAAAAGCGCAGGGGAAAAAAAAAAAAAATAGGATTTAAATGGTTTGATATAGAGAGCTTACTGTGCTGTCAACTATACAATTTACCCGTTTCTTAAAAGGAGCATAAACTAACTGAAAAAAAAAAAAAAAAAAAAAAGGAAAGTAAAGTAAAAGCGCAGAGACATTGTGCCTGGAGGACAAGCAGTAATATTCACTGAATAGACATTTGTTACAATTCCAGAAGAGCAGGAAAAGGCAGATAGTGCATAAAAGGTTCTCTTTTTCATTTCTTTCATTTTTTAACTTAAAATCAAGCTGCATTAAATACAGGCTGTTTGTACAGGACAATTGCACTTCACAAAAACAGAAATATACAAACACACACAAGGAAATGTGAATCAAATTAATTACAGCAAAAAAAAAAAATCTTACTACTTAAGAAGCTGATTATTTAACAAAAAGAAAGAAAACCTTGGGGACTCACTTGTTATGGATTACTTTAGAGGAGAGTATTAAGGTGGGTGAACATAAAGGGGGAGACAAGACGGTGGGGATCCTGAACTCCAGAGTGGACTGGTGCTGCACTATTCCAGGTTTGTGTGCATGCAACTCCTCTTCTTCCTGCTCCTCCTCCTCCTCCTTCTCCTCCTCCCATGAAATTCCCTTCTTAGAAACCAAAAGCTCAGAGTGACGGAGAGACAGACTGCTGAGCTGAGCTGCTGTGGGTCTTGAGAGGATGGTGGTTTGTAAACTCTATGCTGTGTTAGTGGTAGGAGGTTGTGTTACCACATGTCGTCTGTGGACGCAGAGTCCTTGATAAGAGAGGAGAGGAAGGAAAAACCCTTCAGACTGGCTCTACATCCACGAGACCTCTATCAAGAGCAATGTATGACACAAACTAAAAATCACCCTGGATCTGATCCAGATTCTTGTGCATCAACACCATTATTTCCCCCTAACATCTTTGGTGTTATTGTAAATACTTTAACAGATAACCCGGAGATTAAGTAATATATCATTATTAACCCTTTTTATGAATTCTGTGTTAATTAAGTTGTTAAGTGTACAACATAACTATATACAAAAATCCCAGAAAACTCTCATTATTCATTGGCTGATTGGGTGTGTGTAAGGCCACTTTATCATTTATCATTGTTTACATAAAACACAACAAGTAGGGTGTGAAGCTTCGGACACAGAATTTGCACAAGTTGTTTGTTTCAAATATACAGTAAAATGATTCAAAGTGACTAGTACAGTCTATTTTTTTCAACCAGCAATAACAAATAAACAATAGTAATTTATACTGTATACCAATCCAGATCTACTGGTCAATAGTCGACTTAAATGTATACTTGTGAAATAAAGGTTGTTTATAATGGGGTACATATATTTTGACAGGTTTTAACAGATATTAGACCAGGCTACTGCTTAATGCAGCTGTAAAATATAATCTCATAAGAATAAAAATGTTCTGTCTAATAATAATGGTAAAAGGAAAAAAAAGAGCAACAGTTTAAAACTGCAAATAAATTATAATTCACACAATAAACATTTGGTTAAGTATATTATTCATGTTTGTTTAACTGATAAACTATACTGGAGACTGATGATCCTGAGAATATGGAAGCCCTAAATTAGGGATGCACCGATACCGGGCCGATACTGACTCAAATAGCTGGATGGGGTATTGATGACAATAGGGCTGACATACAATATCCTATTGAAATACAATAGGAGTAGAAGGGAGGAGAACGGGTGCAGCACCCCGTGATAGCTGAATAGCTAGTTAGCTTGTTCTCAGGTGGCGGGTCCGATTTAGTCCCGGCGTTGCCGCTGGCCACCAGCCCGCTGTTGGGCTCATTTTCCGTAATCAGTGCAGCACCAAAGCCTGGCGGAACCAGCCCAAGAGCTAACCAGCTAACCAGCTGTCCGCTAGCTGTCTTGCCAATTCCATCATGCTACAATGCCACACTGCTTACAGAAAACGAGCCGAACAAAGTTGTCACTCATCTGGCGATAGCAATGTGCTTTCCTCCGCTGTGACGAGAGTGTGTGAATGAAGCACTAAGTTGTTCAATTTGACTCATTTACATTTTCTATGTGCCTCGTAATGTTACTACTCCACTGCTCGTTTAGTCATCGTCGTCACTGCAAAACTTCACCTCAGTGAGTCCACAACTTGCCGCACGTCGGCTTAGAAGTCAGCCGGCTACAATGGTTGCCATGGCAACGGTACACATAAATATCGCCAACTTTCTATGTTTATATACTATTTACTGGAATTTGAATTCTTGTTAAAGTTTTGACCAATTTGTTGCTGCATTAAAAATGTTAACAGTTGAATTGTAGTTCCTGTTCATTTTGAAGGATTTTTTTACTAAGTTGTTTGTGTACAATTTATTATTTTAATAATAAATAACAATTCACTAAATTTATATATATGTATTTATTTGTTACATTTTGCTTTACAAGGCTAGGAGAGCAATATTGAAATCAAGCCTGATACACATAAAGGAATGATCCCAGTCACTTCCACACAGTGAAGCATACAGCTTATTGATTAAATACTGGTATCAGATTGGTGCTCAGTATCGGTCGACATCCAAAGCCCAGGTATTGCTACCTGACTGAAAAAGTCGGATCGGAGCATCCCTACCCTTAACTATTTTCAAATATGACACAATAATTGGTCCTAGGATCACTCAAACGAATCCATCTAACTAGAAAAGGTGAACGGTCACGTAAAACGCAGCTGGGATATATTTACATGTGCATATACTCCATGCCCATATGTGATTCATTTGGCTCAGGATATGATGTATTCAAAAAAGCAGAGCCCAAGACACATGCCAACTATATGTTCATACACTTCATAACCAAAGTGCAAGTTATAAAAGGCTATAAAATACATGTGTAACATGGGACACCAACCAAATGATAGAGCAGACTTGTATGCTACTTCAGACTTCACATAATGTTCCTAATCTATTTAAGGCCTCCTCCATTTCAGGTTTCAGATTGTTTTAGTTTTGTAAGGAAGTAGCAATGTTGGGAAACTCTTGCTGAGAAAAGATGTGTAATTTGCCACAGGTAGTGGCTACGACGAAAAAAAACAACAACTTGAAAACAAGTTTGATAGTGAATAACAAGTTAATGTATCAACTTGTTCAGACTTGATTACTTAACAGAAACCTAATGACCTTTAACTACAAGTTCAGACATAAACTTGGCATCAATCACCCTTTGGGTTGGAACAGTAGATGTGAAAATAGATTAGTGCAGTAACTACATGGTAACATTTAAAGCATATACTCACAATGACTGCCATTATTCTCATAACTGCTGTAACTGCCATGTTTATTTAGCACTACCTGCTGGATTCATCACTGAAAATCATGTTTAATAGTCAATCCTGAGGATCAGTATCAGGGCCGATCTGGGCATATTAGACTGGATCAGTATCAGCTAAAATAAACCTCATCAAATGCCCATCATTTTACGGTCTCTGCTCTCCTTTACAACAGCTGGGTCTCGACAACGATCTATCTGAACGCATTGAGTTCTCCCACTTAAAACTTTAATTTACATCATATCAATGTAATCTTTTTGAAACACTATTTGGTAGAGATGCACCGATCTACCAGCTGCCGATTGTCAGTGTGGAAGTTCTTTAGCTTGAGTGAAGAAGACATAAAGCTGCAATTTGTCATAACTGCAAGTCCAAAATAAGCTGTGGAGGAACGACCTTAAAACATTTGGAATAACTAACTTAATCAGACACTTATTATATTATAATTCATTCCTATGATGCTGCTCAGAGTAATCACAGTGACCGGCTCATCTGCCGACAGCACAGAGCGTAACGTCTAACATTGAGTTACACTATGAAGTGTTCAAGCTCTACTAAATAATACAAAAAAACATTATTTTTTACCCATTTAACTTCCTAACACTAGCTCTAAGCACCTTATAATACATCATTAAAACTACTAATGCTATGATTTTTTTTAAATCAAAGCAAGTACTTAATTAAAAATACAATTACTTATTTCCTAATCATTTGAAATGTGTGTTTTTATGCAACTAATCACAATAGATGATAATAAAGTAAAAGGATAACATTTAGAGTTTTTGACGGTTTACACTGACTTCGGGACGGCTGAAATAATTTTTCTGTAGGTTTCCGGGACGATGGTCTGCTGCCTTGCTGTCAATTATAGTTATTACAAAGAAAATTGTAATCGGCAGGTCAGACTTTTAAAAAAATCTGAATTGGCCAAAATATTTGCAACCCGTGCATCTCTAGTATTTGGAGCAAGTAGCTCATGAAAATAATTTAGTTTTAACTTTAGTAGGCTACACCTTTTATTTGAATGTGTCAGACGTATGTATATTTGATCAACTAGCTGCTGCTATGTAAACATTTACTTTGCATACTGAGCAGTTTTGGCACCAAATGTTCTTTGGAGGTTCTATATTATCTCATTTTCAGGTTGTAGTTTGAGTGTACACTGGGCAGCTGTGTCATTCACATAAATATAAGTGTCGGATCGGCCTTGGTATTGGCAGACCCCCAACATCAACCTTTACACTTTCAGTAAAGGTCTACACATAATAGGTTATAAAACAAATTCAAGCAACAGTTGAACAAAACAAAATAGAATTGTAACAAGCTCCATGTGCCAAACAAAAACACCTGAATGCTCAATTCAGACTATATTACATTTTCATTTGGTTTTTGTACTTACTATTTACCTTTGAAAATGTAGTAATGTAGTGTAAACTATTCAGTTCGGTTTACAAGAAAATCTAACTGTAATCATATGTACCAAAATACTAGTACAAAGATAGAGCAGTATAAGTCCTACTTAAGTTGATTTTTTTCTTGTCTGAGTAACATATTTTATCCATATATTTCTTTATGGATAAAATGTATTGTTTGTGTATTATTGTACCTAATATTTTTACCTGGTTAAAAATGTTTTTTTCTTATTATTATTATTTAGTCTCTTATAGCGCTGTAATTTTTATGGAAAGTCATTATTATTAATAAGGCCTTCTGACTAATGTTTTCCCTTAATACAAACAAACAAAACTGCCAAACATGTAATTGCTTGATGGAGATGTTTAAAGAGTTTTGTTAAAAAGCAGAACAATGCCACAGAGGTGACAATAAAATGGTTCAAATTAGAATTCTCTCCCTAAGAAGAAAAAAAAAGGACAATATCCCATCTGAATTTAAGGACATAATACTATAGTCTGATTATTTCTGGAGCAGGCACTGCTGTTACCCTCACAGAGGTAATGCATAATTACCTTCCGCAGAATCTCCAAGGTTAGTCACAGAATACACACAAAGAAACAGAGAAAGTACTGGGCTGGGCTGACCTATTGACACCTACCACTATATGCTGTCATTGTGTTCATGTCTGGCATCCTTTCTTATAATGATTTTAGTAACATGGTGTGCTTTTATACAATATTGATTTCTGTCAGAATGACAAAGACCCAGTTAACTAACTACTTCAATTTAATGTGATAAATTACACCGCCTTAATAACAGATCTCCCTGACCTTTTCTGTATTTTGTGGTGCTACCTGAGTTTATATAATGGGCCATTTAGGATTTCTTGTCACAGATCTACATCCTTGTCTTCATAAGGGTTCACATCTATACTCAGCACAACACTACCTATTAATGTGAAGGTGTTGTCTGATGAATGAAGAGACAGAATGAGCTGGATGGATACATCCAAACCGAGCAACCAGGAACGACTTAATCAAGAGCAACAGATGAGAGGGACAGGGTTGGAAATTAGCACCAGATACCAGCCAATTGCTGGTAAAATATGCAAGTAGCTGTTGGATTTGCTTCACTCACCAGCCAAAAAAAACAATAGTAATCTATTGTGTGGCTGGAAGATTTTGGAATCCACCAGTCACAGTGGCACGTGGACAAAAAGGTTACAGGGATGATGAGAGATGTCACTAGAGGAACTTGAATTTATTTATTTTCTCAACTGGTTGGCTGCATGACATAATGTCTGTGGTTTGAAGAGAGGGAATGTGAAGACTGACACCACAAGGCAACAAGAGATTGTGGTCTAATGAAAAGACCAAAGAAGTCTTCAGCCATAAGTGGCTGTTGTTTTTTAGCAGGAACAGCTACAGGACTACTAACAATGAATGGGCCCAAATACAGGCTTCTTTAGGAAAATCTGGTGGGAAAGACCAAATATATTAGGGGAATGTTTGTGCTTTAAAAACAAAATCACAGCGCACTAGAGGTGTAACAGTACTGTCACCTCACAATTAGGTACGATGCACAACACTTTAACAAAAACTGAATAAAATGTTGGTTTGGTTGTGAAGAAAATGTTACATTACTTCACCTTAATGAGTCTATATTTACATTCACTTTTTAGTTTCATGATTTCATATTTTTAACCGTTTAAAAACTGTGCAACAGTAGTGTTACACCCCTATCTTACACCTACAGCAAAATCAACATCAGACTTGCTCCAGAACAAGATAGGTGGCCAGGATCTATCGCATCTATCGTTTTTCCAACCCACTTTAGATGAAACCACGGCCACGTCCGTATGACACAAGCCTGACACAGCGTCGACTGTGCTGTGATTGGCTAATACTCGTTGCCTTGACGCATTCTTGTGATGAGCTTTCCTACGTTGTGACAAGAGCGTGTGGATGAAGCATTAAATTGTCAAATTTTACACATTTAGTAGCTGGTTAGTTAGAAAGCTAGTTTACTAATCCCACCATGCTTTCATGATACACTGGTTACAGAAAATGAGCTGAATAGCGGGCTGGTGGCCCTCTAGTCACTCTGCCTCACTCCCCTGCTTGACCAAGCTGGAGCAAATCTGCAACTAATATCAAGATAGGGCTGCGCGGTTATGGCCGAAATGATAATCACGATTATTTTGATCAATACTGAGATTATTTATCACGATTACTCATTGATTTTAGGGACAAAATATTTTTATCGCACTTTCACATTTAAATAAAAAAGAGCGCTGCTTACACGTTGTTGTTGCGCAACATTCCTGCTAATAGATTTAGCTAAGATTTAAAATAAGGTTCTTCTTTCCCTGTATGCAGTACATTTTCATTATATACATCAGAGAGCAGATGAGCAAAACGAGTAATATACAGTATATTACTTTTCTACTCTGGACTGCAGCCGCAACATTCAGGGACGTTTTTCAAAAGCCTGCCGATGTACGGTGCGCATGACAACTCCCCAAAAGTGAAGCTAAAAACATCTCTTTCGCACAATGGCAGCTGGCTGGTTATTTAGGAAGTGCTCGATTGGACACGGGGTTTCTATGAGCGGAGCACGCACTTTAAACATCGATATGTCAATCATGTTCATTTAATTGTGGGAAGCCAAAATGGTGGTTGCGATTAATATATGATTAATTGTGTAGCCCTGTATAAAGATGTGCAAAGATGATAAAGATGTGTCCTAGAAAAACTGAAAGTGGAAATGCTGCCAAAGGTGGTTCAAATGACTACTCACTCAAAAGGTTGAATATAGTAACAAATACTGTAAACGGTTTCTATGAATCACTTTCAATACATTTGCAAGCATTTCAAAGAACTTAATTTCACTTTCTCCATGAAAAGCTTTGTGTCACTTTAGCCCATTATGTATTCAGGCTGCAGCACATAATACAGAGGAAGTCAAGGGGCCTGACTGCTTTCTGAAGGTACACTAATTTCTGAAATAACTCAATGTGTGAAAGTAATTTAAAAAGTCCATCTCTATACAAACATGAAACACTGAAACAAAGTGCCAATTTTCACTGTCGAGGACAAGATGGCGTGCACAATTCAAATGTAGCTGACCCAGTGAGCTTATCTGATGAAAACTCAAAAAGCACGATAACTGAGTGCACAAGGGCAATAGCTTCGTGGTCTGTTTGTATATAAAAGGAATGATGAGCAAAGTTCCTTTTTTAAAGTAGTATATGAGAGAGTGCAGGTTTTTATTCCATCCACACAAATACCAGACAATTTTACTTATTAGCTCTTTCCCTCTTTGATTTAAAGAGCACTAATTAGTAAAATTAGCTCATGTGGTATGAAACTGAGCCTGTTTGGCATAGGACCTGCAATGCAATTTTGGTCTTTAGTCAAAATTAAGTTATTAAGTTATGTTTTACTACGACAATTTAAGGGAAACAATCTGACAATTTTCTGCATGTGTCAGCCATACAGAAACAGTGTAGTATTACTACAGGTCACTATGTCATCGCAGAGTCAGTCAATCAGTCAGAGTCAATTTTTTTTCTGACTGCATTTTGAGTAAATTAGACTTGGCAACAAGCCTATTTCCTTGTTCCATCTTGTTGAATACTAATGACATGCATAAGATTTTGTTAAAATTTGCTGGTCACACATCAAAAAGCATGCATGCTCCAAGCCAAGCACACCTACAGTGAGTTAAAAGACAATACTTACTGTGTCATCACTTCGGTAGGGGTTGAGTTTGTTGTACACTGCTTCAATAACACTTCGTCTGAAGGGAAGCATAAAAATATTAGACGTTAGCTTTCATTAAAATGATTAAACTAACAATCACTGTCGGACAGAAAAAGGTGTCATTGTCATTCTAACAACAACGCTCACTCACTTGCTTGCCAGCTCTCCTCCAGGAGGGAGGTTAGGGATGCTCTCAGATGCTAACGTCCGCATAACATGGACCAAATCCGGGACACCTTCATCCCCCTGCTTTTTGATGATCTCTGTTGGAAAACAAAATCATATTTGGATCATTTCACAAGAAAGTACAAGAATGTGTTTCTGAAAAAAAATCTGATAGCTTGATATGTGCAAGTAAAATGTTAGAAAAATGTGTATCTATGTGCACAAGAACATGCTGTAGAGAAATATTGACTTGCAAGTCAGTATTATCATGTTTATATTGAAGCATAGAAGTTACAGGTAGGGTCGGGTTTTAATAATACGTAAGTGATACCTTTATTATTATGTATATTGCTCTTTTAACACCCTTTCACTGATGTAATAGAGAGAGACAGTAAGATAGCAATCCTGTGTAATGCATGTACACTAACAAAAAGTTAGTGCTATACCTTTAATGTATTATTTTAAATATTATATTTCTCTGTATACACAACATCTACAGTTTTGCATGTCTGTTCATTCATTATGGAAGAGTGATCCCTTCTCTGTTCCTCTTCCTTAGGTTTTCCCGTTTTTCCCCACCGACAGGTTTTTTGGGACAGTTTTTCCTAAATCTGAATCAAGGTTCTAAAAGCCGTTTCAAACCAAGCACAGATTTTTGTCCGAAAAAATCTGTATGGAAATTTATAAAAACTGATGTTGTGGGTTCTTATGAATGCTTGCACACCCCTGTGGAACATTTCTGCGCGGGAAAAAGATATTCGGATAGACCTCTATTTCAGCGGATTTCTGCCTACAGAAATATATGACCAACGAAATCCTTTATTCCAAGTGATGTCACACCTCCAGGTACAGCTCAAGGTAGCTTGCTGCCAAATTGGTGGAACGTCTTATCAATTTGGTTTCTCAACACCCAATATTGTACAAGAAACACAGCGGATCTGTTTGTTCCCTGCTCAAAGCAACGCTGTATTTTAATAAGGGCTGTACCGAATGTAATTTTTTTACATTCAAAGCTTCTCATGACGTTTTTGAATGAAGCTTTGAACGTCAGTCATCATATTTTATGACAATATCACCCTAAAAAAATCCTTGAATAAAATTCTCTGAATAAAGTGATTCATCGGATTAAATGAGCTAGTCTTATTTTAGAAAAAAAATGCTTCAACTTTTTTAAAAATCCGCTCTGCAATCCATCCAAACCACCGAATAAAGCACAATATATGGCTCCAGATCGCCCAGCAGCCTGTATATGATGAAGATGGTAATGTAGCAGATATGCATTTGTTAACGTTATATGTTGGTCATTAATGTCAGTTTATATATTGTGTAGTTAGGATTAGCCCCTTAGACATTCTATGTCTGGATAGGTTTTTGTTGTGTGGAGTGGACACGGGCACCTTATAAAATAAGGGATTTGGGGTTATTTTTGTGACGAAAATGGAACACGGCAACAAGAATAATTCGCACCGGACCCGGTGTGCATAGTTGTCATGCAGAAAATTTGGAGTTTCCGTATTCTCACAACACAGTTTCACATCGCAGTTGTTAGAAACGGCTTTCGGGATAGAGGATCTCGTATGCTGTATAGATTGTAATGCCATTTTGAGGTAAATTTGTGATTTGTGCTTGCTATGCAAATAAATTAACTTCACTTGACTTTGCCTCCTGATAGAAAGTATAAAAGTTTAGTAATATAACACTGAAAGGAAGTGGTAATGATTTGTGATGGCTATGACCAACTACTGTACCTACAGTAGAAAATATTAACCAGGAGGGTTTATAGACCAGCACGTTTTCCTGGTTGTCAAGTTAACATTAAATGTGTGTCAAGTTTAATTCCCAGATGAAATGGCCTCCAGTTTGAAACTATGTCTCTCATTCTTATAAAAACACTATAAAAATGGCATTAACATGTAATTGACTGTGGATTGTTATTGTAAATAGTTGACGTAAGTTCTTTGCTCAAATGTAATTGAAAAGTAAAATGAGCAAGTGTTCCAACAGTTCCTGGCTTCTTCTCACATGACACTTACAGTGAATGTCAGGTAATGTTTTTTCCCAATAGAATTGGCCTTTAGCTTAAAACATTTTAAATGAAAAAAAACTGCTATGCCAGTGGCCATCTCACTGTAGAGACTGAATGTGAAGTCAAGTTGGTGTTTAAATTTTTCAAACTTCCAGACAGGTTTTTGGATGTTTCTCTGACTCTACACACAGCTGTGGCATACAAACATTTGCTAACTTTATCTTTTCCCATCAGCCTAGATGTTAGTAAGGCTAATATTATTTTAAATGTAAAAAAAAACATGGGATTTACACTCAGGAAAATTGATTATTATGTCTATATCTCATGTTCTAATGTGGTCTACTAACCCCAAATATAATTTCTCTCTCCTACCTTCTACTCTGCCCTCCAGATATTTATCCAGTTCAGCCTCCCGTTTCACTGCTTCTGGAGATACCTTTGGTGCCCCAGGAAAGCAGATTAACACAACACTCATATTGTCCCGGCTTCCCTGTGGAAAGATAAAGACCAAACACAGAGGTCATGTAAATCAACGATGATACCAAAACAGACAAGTGTGTAACAAAATGTCAATGTCGGTTTTGTGGACATGCCATACCTTGTACAAGCAGGTGTCAACAATTTCATTGCTGACTCTTTCAAGATCATCTGTCACCTCTAGCCTTGACCTGACAAAGTCACACAGTTCCTCATTTGCCATGACATCCCAGATGCCATCACAAGCTAGTATAATGAATTCATCTTCCCCCTCGCATCTCTCTATTGCATAAACTTCGGGCTCAGGAGACACAAGCTGCTCTGTCGGGCCTTTTCCATGCACACACTTGTAGTCGAAGTCTCCCAAAGCCCGAGACACAGCTAGGGACCCGTTAACTCGCTGGATCATGACTGAGCCACCGGCATTCTGGATCCTTTCCTTCTCCAAAGGGTTGCTGGGTTTGTGATCCTGTGTGAAGAAGTGCACAGCTCCGCCCCGGCTGAGGAGTCCCCGTGAGTCGCCACAGTTGATAAAGTAGGTATGGTTCGGAGCTATCATCACACCCACAGCGGTGGAACCACTGCGGTCCACACCATGCTTCTTCTCGGAGATGGTTCGCATGTGTTCATCAATCTGCAGGAATCCTGTGCGGATCCCATTCTTCACGCTCTCCACAGAGGGGTCCTCCTGCAGAGCACTCTGGAAGTCTGAGTTGCTGGTGATGTGCTCCAACAGGTGCTCACAGCAGTACTTGGCCACCTGAGAGCCAGCATGCCCATCATAAACAGCAAAGAAAGACCAGGGGTCGAGACCATGAGGCAGACCAATTACTGCTGTGTGTGCATCTTCCATCTCTACCCGCCAGCCCTGCATGCTACTCAGCCCATACCTCAGGTCGTTGCCCTCACCACGGGAATTGTATTTTTCCATCTTTGGTTTGTCCAGAAATGCACCCATTGTGTCCCTCTTCAGACCTGTAACACAAATTAAAAGAAATACATCAATTTATAAGATATGGCAGAAATGTAGTGTTTTCCAATGTAGCCAATAATTTAAAGACTTTATGGCAATATTCAGTTTCTAATAAAATAATTATTCAAAGTAGGGGTGTAAGATTGGTAAATGGACTTGCATTTATATAGCACTTTTCTAGTCTTCCGACCACTCAAAGAGCTTTATACTACATGTCAGCATTCACACACACTTTCACACACCGATGGCAGAGAAAATATTGAAAATATCGAGTATCGCGATATTATGTTTTGTGATACTGTATCGATTCTCAAAAACACTGCATCGATTTTTAACTAATAGTTTACATGCAAAAATGAACTCAGTTAATACTTTATTTCATTTGCAAGATATGCACCCTCTCAGTGTATGTGCCCTCTCAAGGTAGTAATATGATACTGTATGTTAGAGGGAGTGTGATAAAAGCAGATTCCACTGTTTTGATTACATAAAAAAGTACAAAGTTACTCAAATTTGAATGCATATGGTGGTGTGTTCTTTATACTACAGTATTCCTAAATTTAGATTTTAGAAATTGCAATATATCGCCTTGCTTACAGTATCGTAATATATTGCGATATATTGAATCGTAACCCCTGTCAATCTTGCCAATACACAGCCCTTATGCAAAGGTATATTTATACAGGAAAAAAATCTGAATACATTTTCCAAAACATATCCATACTGTACATCTAGTGCTAAACGGATGGACACAATGTTCTGTATGAATGGGGGTTAGAACAAACAGCATGTATTCCATCCATTTGTGGCAAAAGATTAGCATATTGGATCTGAGTTGAGGCCCCCTGCTCTCTAATCTAAAAATAGTAGACCTGTGTGCACATTTTAACTACATATTAGGAACACTTGCTGGTGTGGATCAGACTGAAACGCCCTTAAACCATTGCCTGATCAAGTGTGACATTAAATGTAATGTAGTGTAATATAATGTAAGTTATTTAATTGTATTTTGTTACACTGCTGGGCAGCTATCCATCTGACCTTCGCAATGCATAACACTTCACCATATATATCATGTTTATTTTTGTGTATAGCTTATTTTGTATATTGTATATTGGTAGAAATTCAATTTTTTTATTCTTATTTTATTCTAATGTTTTTATATAAACTTTTGTTATTATACTGTTTACTTGCACCAACAAAACCAAAGCAAATTCCTAGTGTATACCTCTTACACCTGGCAATAAACATAATTCTGATTCTGATCATACTCGAGGTAATATTAGTAAAAAGCTATAGTTACATGCCTCTAGAGCTGACACCAGCTAACCTGACTGATCAATTACTTAATAACTACCACAAAAACAATTTCAAGGAGATCTGACAAATCCAACATGAATGCTAACGTTATGATGAGCTAACTCACAACATGAACCTGCTCAGTTCATGTTGAAGTTCATTTATTTTTTTATAATTTAAGTTATCTTTCCTATTCAATTGTGCCTTGTATGTTAGAAGTATTGAGTTTAGATTACAATGCCTTAATGTTTGTAAATACTGTAAATCTACTGTTACGGAGGTTATGTGCAATAACATGCTGATCACTCTGTGCAATAATTATCTGATGCTGTGCAATAATTATATAATTATCTGACAGAGACTTTGTGCAATAATCTGGCAAAACTGTAATCTGGCAAAACCGTCATCTCATCAATATACATATTGTATTTTTATATTTTTTTATTGTATTATCTTTTCATTAGCACCTATGGGATTGTCACAATCAGATTTCATTGTACTACACAATGACAATAAAGGGCTTAAATCTTGAATCTATCTATCAATTCAATTTGCTTTATTGGCATGACTGTCAGGTGAACAACATTGCCAAAGCGTCACATCAATAATAAATACAAATTAAAAAATAACAAAATAAAAACAAAAACATATATATACATATATACAATTCATTAAGCAAATTACATTATATAGATATTTTTTTAAAAAAACACACAATGGAAGAAACAATAAAGAAGTAATTAATGTTTGTTGTGTCAATAAAACAAACAAACAAACAAATAAAAAACAATTAATAACAATATATTGTAATATCAAAGGATAAATGTAAAAAACAACAAAAAAACAACAACAACCATGAATTATCTGACGGACACTTTGTGCAATAATGTGGCAAAACTGTAATCTGGCAAAACTGTCATCTCATCAATATACATATTGTATTTTTTATCTGTTAGATTAAAAAGTTAGCTCTGTAGCAAGTCCCAGATCACAACCCAAATAAACAAACATCCTTGCCTAGTTGTGGGCCTTGACCCTTGTCCCTCACAGCTATAACTTTGACAGGCCTCTACTATGGGTTTGCTAACGTTATGTTGAAGGCTAAAGAGAGAGCTCGGCCTTGCTAACGTATTATCGCTAGCTTTAAATGCTAACACTTCTAGGCTAGCTAATTCCTCAACAGTTGCTGGCTTGAGAGTAAATGTTTTATGACTTACCAAAATATCCCAAAATGGTAGTTGACAGCAACGGAAGCTACGACAGTGAGAAGGGTTCACACCAGAGAGACTACACCGACGAAACTAGGGGTTTAAGCTAAAGCTAGCTAGCCTTATAGCTTAGCAACGAGCAGTCGTCACTCAAAGAGTCTCAGTGCATAGAAACGGTGTTAAGTGCGGAGGTTCCGTGATGCTTTACATTCTCTCAGCTTGACGATCTAAAGATGTTTTCTTGGGAGCTTTGTGTGTGGTGGAAGCTGTCTAGTCCCAGCCTCTCTCCACTACACAGCTTGACAGCTTGCTAGCTAGCTAAGGTTAGCTTCTTCTGTGGAGCTACAGAGCTACAGAGCCCACCAGGAACGGCGCTGCGCTGCGGAGCCTAGGGTAGTGGTTGCTCTGGGTAACTACAACTTCCGGTTTATTTTTGTTATTATTATTATTATATATTTTTTTATAATTTAAGTTATCTTCCTATCCAATTGTGCCTTGTATGTTAAAAGTATTGAGTTTAGATTATAATGCCTTAATGTTTGTAAATTAATTATCTTCAATAACATTTTTTTTTTAAATTACAACTTCCGGTATTTTTGTTATTATTATTATTATTTTTTTTTATAATTTAAGTTATCTTTCCTATCCAAGTGTGCCTTGTATTGGGGTTGGATTACAATGCCTTAATGTTTGTAAATTAACTATCTTCAATACAAAATAAATACATTTAAAAAATAAAAATAAAATTACAACTTCCGGGATCATCACGTGACGCACACTGCCCCTAAATTGCAGTTTCCCCATACACAACCATTGGAAAAGGAATCTTTAAAGTTTTTAAGTGAAATTATTGTCGTACTCTCGCGTGGTCCTTTTTTTCATTATTATATATTTTTTATTTTTTCATTGTGTTTTTTTTATTTTATGTTGGTTTTGTTTCATTTCTGTTGTCCTTTTATGTTTGGCACAGCTCTTTGTTTATGTTTTCGCTATGCTTTTCTTGTATGTAAATGTGTTTAATGTTTTCTGCTGTTACTATGGATACTGTAATTTTGAAATAATAATAATAAAAAAAGGAGCAAGCTGTACAATTTATTTTATTCTGAGCGTCAGAAACCCCCGAAAATTACTTTTTTCCTTTTTTCAGAATTTGATCCATTCAGTTCAATAACATTTGGAAAGTACAGAAGGAGCAGTATGATTAAATTATTTAATCCCATTTGTGTGTGTGCTGGGGACAAACAGGAAGTCAGCCTGCTCGACCAGAGGAAGAACTAAACGAGCCCCAAGGAGCAACTTCCATAGGATTACATGGGCCACCATCTTTGAACGTCCTGTCCAGTTTTAGTAGATCCATGGCACAGAGCAGAGAGGCAGGACCCGGATGTTGCAGGTTGCGTACTCAAAAAGATGACATCATCCCTGTAGAGTCGTAGCTGCTCAGGCTGCAACACAGGAGGCATGCATGCAAGAACATGAGCTCCCACAATCTGATAGCCTGCGCATGATAGATACATAGATAGATAGATAGATAGATTCAAGATCCAAGCCCTGTCATTGTGTTGTACAACTAAATTATATTGTGACAATCCCATAGGTGCTAATGAAAAGATAATACAATAAAAAAGAGATAGTGCAATATAAATACACAAATATACAAAAGATAATACAATATAAAATATAAAAATACAATATGTATATTGATGAGATGACAGTTTTGCCAGATTACAGTTTTGCCAGATTATTGCACAAAGTGTCCATCAGATAATTATATAATTATTGCACAGCATCAGATAATTATTGCACAGAGTGATCAGCAAATGTTATTGCACATATTCCTAACAGTAGATAGATAGATAGATAGATAGATAGATAAATAGATAGATGGATGGATGGATAGATAGATAGATAGATAGATAGATAGATAGATAGATAGATAGATAGATAGATAGATAGATAGATAGATAATGGATGACAGCAGTGTTTTGCTAGAGCTTGCCTGCATAAGCCAACTGCATGGCTTACACCAATAATCAGAGAAAATTAAAAAAAGAGCACAACCTGTTTCAACAACAAATGCACAATACAGGCGTCTCCATCCTCGATGCTAAGAAACACTCTTGTCAACTGATAATGAATATGAGACAACCGGTTCTTTACAGATTTAATATTTTATGCCCAAATATGCCTCATGTAATAATAATATTCAGGATTCTGCTGTAGAACAATCTGTACCTCTGTTAATAGAGCCCCAGTGTCACGGTCACCTCTTTTAGCTTCTCCTGTTCATTCTCTGTTGATGTCTACATTATTGCAACATTAGAGGCCATGGACAAATTTTCCCATCTCTCTCATGGTTATGTGATGCTTTGGTGTATTTGTCTATTTGCTGCACATTTTAACAGAGGGCGAGCTCGGCTTATTTTGGTTTTCCATCTCTGTTCGGAGAGTGAATTGTGTTTTGAAACAGCAATCGCCTTTAGAGAACCAACATGTTTTTGCGTAACACCAACTGTTGTGGTTGAAGTTCATTATTGCAAAACGCTGATTTCCACCACAGAGGAAAAAAAGGCCGGCTTTGGCAACCTTAAGAGAGCAGGAAGAATGAAGACTGTTGCTGAAATTAAAAGCAGATTGATAAATACATGGACTGACTGATTGATTGGTAAACTTGCATTATATAGGCTAGTAAAAACATTTAAAAAAACTGGGAATGGAAATATGGACTAAAGCAGTAAACACCAAGGACCTAGATCTATTTTATGAAGTTTATTTCACATAATGCATATTCCTATGACCACACAGCAAACCTGGGGCCATGCAATATGTCAGCACAGGAATATTATACACAGTGTATGGACTGGAGAGTAGAAAGATGGTGGTGTTAATGGGGTCCGAGCAGCTAATTTTTGTCCCATGCAGGACCTTCCGGGTAAATCTGGCAACGACTGAAAGTCCTAAAGAAATCCAGACCAAAATATATAGGCCTATTACCTCAAAATGATTAGAAAATATTAACCAGGAGGGTATATAGACAAGCATGTTTTCCTGGTTGTCAAGTTAACATTGAACGTGTGTCAAGTTTAATTCCCAGATGAAATGGCCTCCAGTTTGAAA
Organism: Sebastiscus albofasciatus; assembly: GCA_916701655.1. NCBI lineage: Eukaryota > Metazoa > Chordata > Actinopteri > Perciformes > Sebastidae > Sebastiscus > Sebastiscus albofasciatus. Next base: position 96,073 of record CAKAOI010052054.1, read on the forward strand.
CTATGTCTCTCATTCTTTCAAAAACTCTATAAAAATGGCATTAACATGTAATTGACTGTGGATTGTTATTGTAAATAGTTGACTTAAGTTAAGCAAAATCCACTAAATGGCCCTTATAAGTTTAATTTGTTGATCAAAGTTAAAGTAAAAAAAATGTGGTACATTTATTTTCTTATTTCAGAAAATATAAGTACAATAACAACACATACAGTCTCTTCTGCACTATATTCACTTTTTTAATAGTCGTGTATCACAGCTGTTACCCTGCACTATATTCAGTTTTAACAGTTTTCTTCATCTCCTTGTATTTTATATATCTGGTATATTTTTTTGTACTTTGTACTTTGCACTACTAACTTTTTTACTGCCTTTTTACTAACATGTTTTGCACTATGGAACTGTGATGCTGGAAACTTGAATTTCCCTCGGGATCAATATATAGCTATCTATCTATCTATCTATCTATCTACAAAACTGCTTATGCCAGGGATACATTAAAAAAGTAAAAATAAAAAATAAATAAAAAATTACATCTATATAGAGAAAAAGCGATACATACATACTGCCTCGGTTCTTGATAAATAATAATAATTTAAAAAAAGTTCAAAATTAGGTTTGCAGTCTGCCCATCTTTTCATGTGAATGTGGAATGGCTGGTGCTTCTTCCAAAATTGACATGTTCCGAGCTTTTTTTAACATACTAGTTACATTTTATAAGTTTAATTTGTTTATCAAAGTTAAAGTAAAAAAAAAAAATGGTTTATTTATGTTCTTATTTCAGAAAATATAAGTACAATAACAACATATGCACACAAAACTGCTTATGCCAGGGGTACATTAAAAAAGTAAAAATAAACAAATAATCATCTATATAGAGAAAAAGTGATATATACATATTGCCTCAGTTCTTGCTAAAAAATAATAATAATAAAAAAAAGTTCAAAATTAGTGGAATGGCTGGTGCTTCTTCCAAAATTGACATGTACCGAGCTTTAATTTTGAAAATCCCAGTGGAAGTGACGCGGATATCCTCTATAAGCGGTTGTGTTTTAGCTGCAGCTTGTTACACACAGTAGTAGCTACTAAACCTAAACCATAAGTGTATTCATTCATTAGTAACAAATGGAGTGTTGCATTGTCTCTGCGCTGTGCTGTCTCATACCTCTTTATTTACTCACTCACCTCCTGTGCTTTATTTTCGCGGATGCAGACTTCACTCTGCTGTGGGCGAGTGTGTTAGGACACAGGCCAGGTGAGTTCATCAACATGTCTGCAGGTCTCTTACTGTATCTTATACATCATAAACAAGGGGGGTGCGTCATGCTAAGATGGGGACAGTAAGCGACCTGTTTCTATCCCCAGATCAGCTCTCAATGAGGTGTCGTTGCACACAGTAAACAATAATTAGCTTCATGTTTGATCCATGACTAACTCAACTCATCTGTTCAAAGGTCAAACTCCACTTTTTATTATATGTCACTTAGTGAAAGTTCTCCTAAAGTTTTCCAGTTCAGCTTAGTCGTATCTGGGATTGATTTACACACATTTTATCATATCAAGGACCAGTCAGTGGTGGAAAAAGGGATTCAGATTGCTTAAAGGTCCCATATTATGCTCATTTTCAGGTTCATACTTGTATTTTGTGTTTCTACTAGAACATGTTTACATGCTGTAATGTTAAAAAAAAACTTTATTTTCCTCATACTGTCAGCCTGAATATGCCTGTATTTACCCTCTGTCTGAAACGCTCCGTTTTAGCGCATTTTGACGCAATTGCAACAGAATTGCGTTGCTAGGCAACAGTTTGGGTCCATGTGTACTTCTTGTCAGCTGATGACATTCACATACACTGCAACCAGGAATAAACTGGGACACATTTAGAATGTTTACGTTTAAAATTGTGTCAAGGGTCTAAATATTGTATATTCATGACATCACAAATGGGCAGAAATCCTGACAGCTTGTTTCAAATGCAGTTTCTGAATACGGGCTGTGTGTATCTCCCTGTTGATTGAGTGTTTCGATACTTTCACAGTATTTATATAGGACTTAAGCCTGCTTTATAACAAAAAAACATGAAAATCACTTTTTTAATAATATGGGACCTTTAAATAAGTAGCAGTAACTAATGCAAAAACATTAAATTCCTCTGAAATGCAGTGTGAAGTATAAAAGTGGCAAAAAAAGAGTCAATTTTACTTACCACCAGTGTCAAGGACAGAACACAGGGGTAAGCATTGGTCACACACTCAAAAAACATACTAGTTACATTTTGGAATATTTTATAGAAAATATG
>CAKAOI010052055.1:0-19086 GCA_916701655.1 Sebastiscus albofasciatus
CAGAAATTTATATTTACAGATTCATTATTTTTTTTTTTATGGCACTCCTATGACTCCATAAAGCGTAACTTCTGACTGAAGTGCTGACTGCAGTGACTCCTACAATAACTGTTGTAAAATAACCTATAATTATATCTACCCAAAATGCCCCCCAGCCCTGAATCAGCCAATAGCACGCCTCCAGAGGAGACGTGTCACGGCTTCATGCACGCCTACAACCTTAGTAGTAACATTACTGTGAATATGTACGATGAGCTGACTTTCCATTGACCGCCTCGTGATGTGTTTCTTCAAAGAGGAAATAAAGAATTAAATCACCACTAAGAGAGAGAGAGAGAGAGAGAGAGAGAGAGAGATAGAGAGATAAAGAGAGAGAGAGAGAGAGTTGTTATTGGAAGAGCATGATGCAGATTAGCTGAGGTGGTTTATTACAAAGATGAAGAGGTGATGACAGCAGCCTCTTTAGACGCAGCTTCAGCCTGTTGCCTGTTCACAAAGTGTGTGTGTTTTAGGTCTAATGCATGAAGTGTGAACAGATCTCCTGCTGGATTTTAGTATTAAAACAAAGAGACACAAAATGACCACCAAGGGACACATAAAGAGACACAAAGCGACTATGACAGGAGGCAAAACAACCACAAAGAGACAAAAAGAGACCACAAAGACACACAAAATGACTACAAAGGGACAAAAAAATCACAAAGGGACACAAAACTACCACAAAGAGACAAAAAGTGACTGAAAAGAGGCAAAGCAATTACAAAGAGACACAAAACTACTACAACAAGACACAAAATGACCACAAAGAGACACAAAACTACTACAAAGAGACACAAAATGACCACAAAGAGACACAAAATGACTATGGAAAGAGGCAAAACAATTACAAAGAGACACAAAACTACTACAAAGAGACACAAAATAACCACAAAGAGACAAAGAGACACAAAACTACTACAAAGAGGTGAAACAACTCTAAAGTGGGTGTGTGTGAGAGGTGTTGGAGCCTTCTCCATGTCTTCATGTCTCCATGTCTGTGTCCAGGGGCTCATTGTGTCTCATCATCGGACCATGTTAAACCTGAAGCCAGCAGTATTATAAGCTCTGTAGGTGGAGCGCTGCAGCAGGTGGAGATGTGAGAAGATAAAACCTCGCCCCCTCCCTCCGCAGCTCCTCTGGCTCTCAGCCAAACATAAACCGTATCTCAGAGTCAAAGTCGAGCTGCCTGGAGCTGCGAACCCGGCAGCCCGGCAACACTAAACCATCCGTCTGTCCTCACAAAGACCTGGAGGCGTTCACGCTGGTAAACTCTCCAGAAAGGAAGAGTCAATATGAATCACCTCTGATAATGGAGGAGGGATACCGATGTGGAGACACGGAGACTACGGTTAACCTTTATGAAGTATTTGGTTAGAAATGAAAACACAGAGAGGTATGAAGGAGCTGATCGGCTGCAGATGTTTACATGCCCATCCCTTCTCAGAAATCCAGCTGGAAGTATGTCATCAACGGTGTTTTCACAGCCCACATCTCTCCGATCTGATCTACAGAACAACAGACGGCTCTGCTCTGCTCTGCTCCAGCGTGGCTCGTAGTTTAATTAGTTAATGTTGAACGACGTGACAACAGGACTTGACCCTTCACCCGTCTCACTACGGGGACAAACAGCAACACGGAGTAAAACCCCGGCCAGGAAGTTCCTACTATTCTAGTTCATGAGACGAGCTCCGGCTCCGGGTTTCCCCACGAGGAAGGAGAATAAAGAAGACACTGTGTAGGAGAGCTGTTGTGGTTTAACGACATGAAGCGTCCCTCGTCACGTTAATCTACTGTACAGACGGCTGACAATGTGTCGGTAAAGACTGTCCTACTGAGAGGAAACAGAGAGACGGAGGAAGCAGCAGACGGCGGTGGGAAGCAGCCAGACGGCTTCAGCTGCAACGGCACGTTGTACAAATATGGAGAATAATCACTAAATACAAGGAAGAGATAACCAGAAATATCTGAATCAGAGCGTAGAGATGGCAGCATTATAATCTGCAGACTGACTTTAACACTCTGCAAAGTGTCCTTTCAAATCTGAAACTGCTTTTAAACTCAACCAAAACTAAAGCAATGATCGTCTCTCCTGGGTGAACAAAGGTTCCAACTCTTTCTATGAATACTCTTGATGGTGTCTCTATTCAGTCAAAGAGACACAAAGAGCCACAAAACACAAAATGATCACAACGCTTGTATGAAGAGGGGCAAAACAACCACAAAGAGACAAAAGGAGACCACAAAGAGACACATAGACACACATAACTACCACAAAGAGACACAAAGTGACTATGAAAAGGGGCGAAACAACCACAAAGAGACACAAAGTGACTATGAAAAGGGGCGAAACAACCACAAAGAGACACAAAGTGACTATGAAAAGGGGCAAAACAACCACAAAGAGACACAAAATGAGCACAAAGACACAAAAGGAGATCATAAAGAGACAAAAAGCAACTATGAAAAGGGGCAAAACAACCATAAAGAGACACAAAACAACTACAAAGAGACAAAAAATGACCACAAAGAAACACAAAGACACACAAAGCTACTACAAAGATACAAAAAATTACCACAAAGACACACAAAGCGACTATGAAAGGAGGCAAAACAACCACAAAGACACACAGAACTACTACAAAGAGACAAAAAGAGACCACAAAGAGACACACAACTACCACAAAGAGACTCAAAGAGACACAAAGAGACTATGAAATTGCCGGTCTGTGAAATCTTGCAGATGCCATTAGGAGCACCGGAGGACGCCTGATGTATTTCAGATTACCTGTCTCATGCACTACTGGCAGGATATACTGACCGTTTTATAAAAATAACTTTGTTTAAATCATATTTTGCTCCGTTTCTCCCCACTGCAGCTTTAACAATAATATCACTTATCACAGTTATTTCTGGGACGATATATCGTCCACCAGGAGACGTGATCGAGACAGAGATAGAGACAGAGGCAGAGGCAGAGGCAGAGGCAGAGGCAGAGACAGTGACAGAGACAGACAGAGACAGAGACAGAGACAGAGACAGACACGGAGATGGAGACAGAGACAGAGACAGAGGCAGAGACAGAGACAGAGACAGAGACAGAGACAGAGACAGACACGGAGACGGAGATGGAGACAGAGACAGACACGGAGATGGAGACGGAGACAGAGACAGAGACAGAGGCAGAGACAGAGACAGAGACAGAGACAGAGACAGAGGCAGAGACAGAGACAGAGACAGAGACAGAGACCTCCTGTAAGGCCTCATCGGAGTGAAACCTCTTTAAAGGAAGTGAGAGAGTTTAGAAATGACTCAGAGGACTTTCACACTCTTTTATAGAAACGTTCTGAGTCTCTGGTCTCAGAGTTTTAGTGGAGAGTTGTAGAGTTACAGCAGAGGTTATAACATCTGTTAATATGTTACTATGATCCATGCAGACTGTAGTAATATAAATATAGAGACCAGGATCTGGAGCCGGGGGTTTCCAGTGGAATAATCAGGATCTCAGTGAATGTTAACTCTTTAATCCTCCTTCGTCTCTTGTAGTCCTGAGTGCTGCTGTTTCTATATCTGTAGTTTATCCTGACAGCTGTCTCTCTCATTGTTTACCTGTCTGTCCTCTGTTTATTAGCCTGTCTGCTGTTATAGTTATAGTATATATTCTATATCTCTGCTGTGTTATACTAGATTATATTGTGTTATAGTATATTATATTGTGTTATAGTATATTATATTATATTATATTATAGTATATTATATATTGTACCTGTGATCCTGCCGATGGTCTCTCCTCTGTTTATTAGTTATGATTTAGTATATTATTTTGTGTTATAGTATATTATATTATATTATATTATAGTATATTATATTGTGTTATAGTATATTATATTGTTATATTATATTATATTATAGTATATTATATATTTTGTACCTGTGATCCTGCCGGTGGTCTCTCCTCTGTTTATTAGTTATTATTTAGTATATTCTATTGTGTTATAGTATATTATTTTGTGTTATAGTATATTATATTGTGTTATAGTATATTATTTTGTGTTATAGTATATTATATTATATTATAGTATATTATATATTGTACCTGTGATCCTGCCGGTGGTCTCTCCTCTGTTTATTAGTTATTATTTAGTATATTATATTGTGTTATAGTATATTATTTTGTGTTATAGTATATTATATTGTGTTATAGTATATTATATTGTGTTATAGTATATTATATTATAATATAGTATATTATATATTGTACCTGTGATCCTGCCGGTGGTCTCTCCGTGTCCTCTCCTCCTCTGCAGGAGGAAGTAGTCGTTGCTCCTCATCGTCACCCAGAGCTTCAGAGCGTTCTTCAGCAGAACCTCCTCCGGGTTCAGCCACATGTCTTCCAGCAGGGAGGGACCTGGACCTGGACCTGGACCTGGACCAGAGGAAAAAGTCGTAATAGTATGAGAATAAAGTCATAAGTTATATGCATATGCCAGTCAGAATATACATATTTGTCAATAATAATAATAATAGTAATAATAATAATAATAATAATAATTCAACAAGCTTAGTCACATTTTTAGTTAAAAATGAAGCCCAAAACAATAATAATGAATTAATTCATTAATGACACAAGAAAATAAAGTTGACCAAACTGACCTTAAAATTAGAATTTTTATATTTATTAAAGGAGCAGCTGATAGAGAGAGATTAGCTGAGGTCAGTCATTGTTTTATATTCAACTAGATGTGAACTAAAACATGACACACTGGCTGCAAAACAACCAAAAGAAAACAACATAGACTGGACCTGCACCTGGAGCTGGAGCTGGAGCTGGAGCTGGACCTGGACCTGGACCTGGACCTGGACCTGATCCTGGAGCTCTGCTCGGACTGGTCTTTTCGCCTCACAGCAGAAGGAGTGTGTCGGGTGGATCCATGGAGACTGTTTAAGACTTGAGACTTCAGACTTCACTTCCTCTCAACAGATTCACAGCAGCTGGAGCAACACACAGCCGAAGATCGTCTGTTCGACAGGATGACTCACTCTGTACGAGAATCCCAGCATGTTTTGCTTAGAGAAGATTATTATTTTTAAAGGAACAGTGTGTAAAATTTCGTACGATGGAGTATTATAGGGACACATCGTGGAAAAATAAATAAAATAAATAATAATAATAATAATAAATAATGAATAATGAATAAGAACTAAATAATAAATAAATAAATAAATAATAATAAATAATAAATAGATCTCAGATTTCGAGAATAAAAAAAGTCATAGTATTATAAGAATAAAGATGAAAATAAAGTCATAAGTTTAAGAGAAAAAGTTGTAATATTGTGAGAATAAAGTCATACGTTTATGATAAAAAAAGTTATAAATTTACAAGAAAAAAGTTGTAATATTATGGGAATAAAGTCGTAAATTTAAGAGAAAAAAAGATGTAATATTATGAGAATAAAGTCATAATTTTACGAGAAAAAAGTCATAATATTTTGAGAATAAAGTCATAAGTTTATGACAAAAAAGTCATAATATAATGAAAATAAAGTTTATGAGAAAAAAGTTTATAAGAAAAAAAGTTGTAATATTATGAGAATAAAGTCAGAAGTTAGAATATACATATTTGTCAATAATAATAAAATAATAATAATAATAATAATAATAATAATAATTCAACAAGCTACCACTTAGTCACATTTTTAGTTAAAAATTAAGCCCAAAACAATAATAATTAATTCATTCATTCATTCATTAATGACACAAGAAAATAAAGTTGACCAAACTGACCTTAAAATTTATTAAAGGAACAGCTGATAAAGAGAGATTATCTGAGGTCAGTCATTTATTATTATATTTAACTAGGTGTGAACTAAAACATGACACACTGGCTGCAAAACAACCCAAAAGAAAACGCATAGAGGGAAGACGTTTGTGGTTCCTGAAAAACAGGAACAGAGTGGAACCTCTTCGTTTTATTTTCTTTCTCTTCCGCATTTCACCAACTTTCCCTTCCGGTAGAGATCCTCAGGCCGTCCTGTGATTGGCTGTCCAGCTGACTCAGTGTTCAGGTACTAAAGACACATCTAGCCTGCTGATACTGTTCCTCTTTTTTATTGATTTCATAACTTCTGTTTCTTTTTTTTAAATGTTTTCAAATGCACATACCTCGAAATAAATCTATTTTTAATTTTTAATTTTTTTAATTTTTCAAATTATTGGAAAAATAATCTAGTTACAGAATACTGAACAAAAGTCGTAATATTATGAAAATAAAGTCAGAAGTTTACGGGAAATAAAGTCATAATATTATGAGAATAAAGTTATAAGTTTAACAGAAAAAAGTAGTAATATTATGAGAATAAAGTCAGAAGTTTAAGAAAAGAAAATCATAATATTATGAGAATAAAGTCAGAAGTTTAAGGAAAAAAAATCATAATATTATGAGAATAAAGTCAGAAGTTTAAGAGAAAAAAAATCATAATATTATAAGAAAAAAGTCAGAATTTGAAGGAAAGAAAATCATAACATTATGAGAATAAAGTCAGAAGTTTAAGAGAAAAAAGTAGTAATATTATGAGAATAAAGTCAGAAGTTTAAGAAAAGAAAATCATAATATTATGAGAATAAAGTCAGAAGTTTAAGGAAAGAAAATCATAATATTATGAGAATAAAGTCAGAAGTTTAAGAGAAAAAAAGTCGTAATATTATAAGAAAAAAAGTCAGAATTTGAAGGAAAGAAAATCATAACATTATGAGAATAAAGTCAGAAGTTTAAGAGAAAAAAGTAGTAATATTATGAGAATAAAGTCAGAAGTTTAAGAAAAGAAAATCATAATATTATGAGAATAAAGTCAGAAGTTTAAGGAAAGAAAATCATAATATTATGAGAATAAAGTCAGAAGTTTAAGAGAAAAAAAGTCGTAATATTATAAGAAAAAAAGTCAGAATTTGAAGGAAAGAAAATCATAACATTATGAGAATAAAGTCAGAAGTTTAAGAGAAAAAAGTAGTAATATTATGAGAATAAAGTCAGAAGTTTAAGAAAAGAAAATCATAATATTATGAGAATAAAGTCAGAAGTTTAAGGAAAGAAAATCATAATATTATGAGAATAAAGTCAGAAGTTTAAGAGAAAAAAAGTCGTAATATTATAAGAAAAAAAGTCAGAATTTGAAGGAAAGAAAATCATAACATTATGAGAATAAAGTCAGAAGTTTAAGAGAAAAAAGTAGTAATATTATGAGAATAAAGTCAGAAGTTTAAGAAAAGAAAATCATAATATTATGAGAATAAAGTCAGAAGTTTAAGGAAAGAAAATCATAATATTATGAGAATAAAGTCAGAAGTTTAAGAGAAAAAAAGTCGTAATATTATAAGAAAAAAAGTCAGAATTTGAAGGAAAGAAAATCATAACATTATGAGAATAAAGTCAGAAGTTTAAGAGAAAAAAGTAGTAATATTATGAGAATAAAGTCAGAAGTTTTAGAGAAAAAAAAGTCATAATATTATGAGAATAAAGTCAGAAGTTTAAGAGGAAAATGTCGTAATATTATGAGAATAAAGTCAGAAGTCTATGTGAAAAAAGTCGTATTATGAGAATAAAGTCAGAAGTTTACAAGAAAAAAAGTATTATAAATTAAAATATTAACTAAAATATTATGAGAATAAAACTTCAGTTACCAAGAGGAGTTAACGTTTGACATGATGATCGAATAAATATGCAGATTTAAGAGTTCCTTTTTCTGTAAGTGGACTTTAAGCATTATTATGGGGTCCACAAATCTATCAGTCACCACAGTAAATGTTATTTATTTATGAATGAAAAGAAGGAGGCAGAGTGCTGCAGGAGCTCGGTGTGCTTTATTAGCTACTGATAATAATAATCGGAAGAAACAAAACACACTTATTCTACTAATGGGCAGCCTTCAGTGTAAAGGAGGGAAGACTGAGGCTCGGCTCGTACAACTCTTCAGGAGCGGTTTCATCGTGAAGGAGACGGACTCCTTATTAGTTTCATTAGTTCTTCATTCGTCATTTCTTTTTCTCTCTATAGCATCTCCATTAAAGGCATAATTGGAGCTATTTGAGAACAAATCTTTTTTAAATATACACATAGCGTATTATTGTTAGTGAGTTTTTCCAAGAGAGTGTCAAACAATCTAAAACAGTCATAGTATGTATAATCAGTCACATCCACAGAGCAACGGGGTCAGCAGCGTATGAATCACAACACAATTAAAATACAGTCACAGAGCTACATAAACTACACATTGCACTAAAGCCACAGTAGTGATCACAGGAAGTGGGCCCTGCGGATGCGTCGCGCCCACTCTGGAGGGACGATGGGCGGGCTTTTCGTCTTTTAAACTGCTTCCACGTAGTTGGCCGGCAGCATGCCGGTCTTGCCGGTGCGCTGCACGGTGCCGTACATCCAGCCCTCGTCGATGGCCTGCACGTTGACGATGACGTCGCCGTCCTTGAAGGACACCTCGTCGTTGTCGGCTGCAGAGTAGTCGTACATGGCGCGCACGGTTTTCTGCGGAGAACAAAGAAAATGAAAATTTAGGCGACATACTATAGTAGGACTTTTAAATACAATTTTTGACGACGTACTATACTATGACTTTTTTATGAAAATTTTGGCACTATTTACTTTGTTTCTCTTTATTTTTTTCCCTATTTATTTTTTATTCATTTTTGTTTATTATTATTATTCATATTCTATTTTTTATGCTTTTATTTCTATTTTCTAACTTTACCTCTCATTTTTATTTTATTTATATATTTATTTTATTATTATTATAATTATTATTATTTCTTTTCCCTATTTCTTTTTCTCTATTTAGTTTTTATTTATTTTATTTATTATTATTCCTATTCTGTTTTTTATGCTTTTATGTCTATTTTCTAACTTTATCTCTTATTTTTATTTTATTTATTTATTATTATTATTATTATTAATTTTCCCTATTTATTTTTTTATTTATTTTTGTTTATTATTATTCCTATTCTATTTTTTATTCTTTTATGTCTATTTTCTAACTTTATCTCTCATTTTTATTTTATTTATTTATTATTATTTTTTTATTTTCCCTATTTCTTTTTCTCTATTTATTTCATATTTATTTCTGTTTATTATTATTCCTATTCTATTTTTTTTATTTATTTATTTATTTTTTCTAACTTTATCTTTCATTTTTATTTTATTTTTATTTATTTATCTATTTTCGTTATTCTTTTTCAATTCCTTTCCTATACTTCTATCTACTCTTGTCTCCTAATAGAAGTATAAATAAACATGTTATTTTTCCTCCCTGTATATTTATCCATAATCTCTGGGCCTATGGACGAAAAATATGACTCATTCCTGCTCAGTAGAACAATGTATGGACGTTGAGGTGATGCCGAAGCTCATGGACTGCCTCCTAAGGACACTTATGACCCCGTTGTGTCTTAAAACATGTGATTGTGCTGTCCGACTGTACCTGCAGGGTGAGACGTTAAACCACTGGAGGTCAGTAAAAACTCAGGGGCTGCTCTTTAAGCTTTCTATACTGGCTTGTGCAGTGTGTGTGTAAACTAAGTGAATGTGTGTTACTAACCCCGGTGGTAGAGGGGTGAGAGGGGACGGAGGAGACGGTGGTCTGCTGGGTGGCCACTGAAGAGGACCTCTGCTGCACCTCCACAGTCTTAGCGTGCTGGTAACCTGCAGATGTTAAGAGGGAAACCACTGATGAGTCCTAACACTGGTGCATTTACACTGCAGATGCTAAACCCCACATATACTAGATCCGTGGTGATCGGTGAAACTCCTACAGTATATAACACATCATACAGCACACAGTGTTTGTTGAAGATCATTTACCGGTAGAGGAGGCCATGAAGCCGTTGCTGTAGAGGGACATGTGGTGGTCGGCGTCCTGGGACACCTCAGACTTCTCGTCAGCGCCACCGCTCAACGCGCTGGTGGAGCGGGAGTGCTCCTTGCTGCGACGCTGAGCTTGAACTGTCAGAACAGGGTTAGAAATAAGATAGATACTTATGATAACATTTACATCAACAACAACCGAACATAAATCTTTTTTTAATTCAGCCGGATATCTCAACAAATAGTGGCCAGATTGCTGTGAAAGTCTTAAAGTGGACTTAACATATAAACATATTTAAAAAGGAAAAAAAAACACTTCACTTTACCAGCCCTTATTTAGTTAATACTAGCTGTATATAATATATAATAAATCGCATGGTACATAACACACTATTATGTAGTTGTAAGCAGATATAAGGACAATTATAAGTATTATTGTATTTGTCAACTATAACTCCATAACTGATCTATATAGATCATGATGTAACAGTTTTAATGTGAATAATTTATACGTACAAACAGTTAATAAACAAAACCGTAATATTTGTTCATGTGGCTAATTTACATATCATTATATACGATAATAAACACTTCAATTGCTTACATTATAGTGTATTTATTAAGTGTTGATATATTGCTTATAAATGCTAAATGGTTTTTGACGACATACTATACTATGACTTCTTTATGAAATTTTTGGCACTATTTACTTAGTTTCTCTTTATTTTTATTTTATTAATTAATTAATTAATTAATTATTTTCTTTTCCCTATTTATTTTTTATTCATTTTTGTTTATTATTATTATTCATATTCTATTTTTTTATTCTTTTATTTCTATTTTCTAACTTTATCTCTCATCTTTATTTTATTTATATATTTATTATTATTATTATTATCATTATAATTATTATTATTTCTTTTCCCTATTTCTTTTTCTCTATTTAGTTTTTATTTATTATTATTTCTATTCTATTTAAACACTTAAATTGCTTACATTATAGTGTATTCATTAAATGGAGAGTTAAAATTGTACCAATAAATTGGACCATGATAAAATAGGCCTAATGGTGTGATTTCTATTAATTAATTTGTATGAATATCAGAGTGTAATTAGCAGACGAAGCATAGAGAGAAGACTCAGCTCTTCTAACCCTTTGGGGGGGAAAATTAAAATGTAATACTTCTTGATGTAAAACATAACTGAACTGATGTCTTCTTCTTCTTTAGACCTACAGTATGATGAGTTTTATCATCTCACCTGACATCATGTGCAGACTCCTGGACTGGATGTTGTCCTCAGCCGGGTCGTAGTCGAACACAGAGCCGGGGTTCGTGCGCCACACACGCAGATCTGAGAGTCAAATACAGGATTAATTTGTTAGTTTACCATTTCTTTACAGTTCAAATGTCTTATAGTTGGATTTTAAAGGACAGTTTTAACGTCCATGTCCATATCTTTATGTGTAAACATTAACCCCCAACAGGTAGGGAACAGGTGACTGTGTTCATGCTTGTTGTAAGTGTACCAGTGATGGTCTCCTGGTCGTGCTCGATGGCACGCCTCCTCTCCATCTCCACCACGCGCCTCTGGATGCCGCGGTAGTTGATGTCGCTGAAGTCCTGGGTGTTCTTCTTCACGCGCTCCGTCACCAGGTCGGTGGTGGTGGGAGTGAAGCTGCCCTTGCTCTTCTCAAAGTCCTCGTGGTATCTCACCTGGAGAACACAGAAGATCACAACCACAGTGATGCCGACCGTACACCGGAAGACGACCATACACCTCCTCACGTCTCAAGACGATGTGTCCTAAGTCACAGAGACTTTGCAAAGACTGGGGATCTGCATTCACACTGAGAGCACCTATTGGTTGTTGACGATCTTCACGTCATTATTCTTCACTATTTGCGATTGCCGAGACTAAAAACGTGTTTGATTTTATCAGAACACCGAGACGAGAAAAAGACTGACAGCTCGGACTGAGTTTTAATACCACCTCACACCAAACGATCGAGATCACAGGAGCGTGTCGCGACTTTAGCAAAACTCTCGTGATTTCGTCATACGCTGTCCTGCCCGAGGAAATACTCACTAGAGTCACCAAAAGTTAATCCGCCACTGAAAATAGTCCTTAAAAAAAACCCCTTTTTATTCCTGTTTGAGTGACATTCTCTAAAATCTACAGTGAATTTATTGAGCCTTTATTGCAAATAAAAGTGTGTATTCATGCGATTTTTAAAGCTTTACAACGTCCTGCTGTGGACGACGGGGACAGGAGCAAACATCAGTTTAAGTGTACGCTATATTTAGTATATTTTCATCGCTGTACCTCGCCGTCAGACAGCCCTTTCTGACGGGGAGATAAAGCCGTTGTATCCATCTATGCTCTTTTCAAAGCCACCAGACTCCTTTGACAAAAACAGTAATTTTACCTGTCAGAACGCTGGTCTACCGCAGTGTTAGTGTTTTTGTCAATGGAGTCTGGTGGCTTTGGCGAGAGCATAGATAACTGTGCTGGAAAAATGCAAACATGCTGCACATTCCTAAGGTCATGACAGGTGACACTCATTGCTTTTAAGACCTATTTCTGTTTCGGTGTTGGTTACCTAGTCAACGAACTTGTAGCGCCTATTTGAGGACAAGTTACCCTAAAAAAAACAGAAGTGTCAGTCAGACAGACAATGTGAGATTTACGACTGTGACCATGAACGCAAGGGTATAAATGTCACGAAACGGAGAGACTCAGGGCTCTCAGCCCTGAACATCTATGTTGATGGTTGTTTGCCCACTTGCAAGTGTTTATTAAACCTTTAAAAGACTCTCTCTCTTGATTTTCGAGTCCTTCTTCACAGAAATTGCCTCCACAATAACGGCTTCAGTTCGGTGAAAATATTCTAAATATAGCGTACACTTAAACTGATATAGATTCTTTTAGGTGTCCACCTAACAGCAGTCCACAGCAGTACTGTACATTACCTATTTTTAAAGATTTACGTCTTCAGTCGGAAGAAATGTGGGGCTGAGATCTACTGAGGTTGGTATCATCATAAACTGGCGAGAGACGGACTACCACATTGTTGGTTTTGGTCTTAAATATAAACGAAACACCAGGCTTATCCTTTAAGTAGAGAAGTAGTGGAAAACTAAACTACCTGCAGAAGAATTAGAGAATTAAACAACCACAAAATCTTACTCCAGAAATGATGCGCTGGGTCTCCCTGACGCGCCTCATCTCAGGCGTGTCCAGAACGAAGGCGGCCTTGCCCTGGACCTGCTTACGGAAACTGTCCGAGTACAGCACCTAGGTGGAGCAGAGGACGCACGGTGAGCGGCTGCACCTGAAGCCGTCATACATATACAAGTCACAGCACAACACAAAGGGTGGAGGCTGAATGGCAACAGGACACACACACAGCTGCTGGGATTACTGGGAGTTCAGACGGATGAATTAGCAGGGAGGTTGAAGTATTAAAGGAGAACATGATTACGTCCCAGTCTTCAGTGGGAGGACGACGAGGGGGAGGCAGGATGAAGAGGAGTATGACAGGAGAGGTTAGCGGTGATGATGTGCACAGACACACCACAGCTGATTAAACACATTTATAAAGAGAGGGGAGCATTAATACAGTTAACTAGAGACAGGTAGAGAGGGGTTACGTAGAACATATTGGAAGTAGAATACGTTCTAGCGGTGGTTCTGAAGGTACCGAGCTAATGTTTTCTTGGTTCCGTTTGACCCGCTCCATCTCGGGGGTAAACACCACAGGAGTCCCCTTGGCTGAGCTGTCTTTATACAACACCTACAGGACAGAAGCACAGCGGCCCAACGGGCCAGTCAGACACTCGGAACCACACACAGACAGAACACACACCTATAGGACGGCTTTCAGAGACTCGGATCAACCTCAAACACTGAAGATACAGACGCAGCAGGTTTCAGGAGATTTACAAGCGGAATTCATCTCAGAGGAGGAATTACTTCCAGTTGTTTTTAGAGGATATTTAAAGGAACAGTGTGTGACATTTTCGGGGGAATATAATATTCATAAATATGTTTTCATTAGTGTATAATCATCTGAAACGTTCACATCAGCGGCCCAGATCCGAGTACACTTGACCCCAAAGTCCAGTTCGTTTGATTAGTGTGAACGCTCCGTACCGTACTCGGGCACGGTTCGTCGATCCGTTTAATCATAAATTAAGAGAAAAAAAACCCTCAGATATTCTCTGAGATTAAAGTCGCAAATTTATGGGAAAAAACTCAGATACTCTGAAATTAAAGTCGGAAATTTACGGGAAAAAACTTGAGTATTCTCTGAGAATAAAGTCCCAAATTTAAAGGAAAAAACTTGAATATTTTCGTGGATTCAAATCGTAAACTAAGAAAAAAAAAACCTCAGATATTTTCTGAAATTAAAGTCGTAAATTTATAAGAAAAATACCTTGGATATTCTGAGATTAAAGTCGCATATTTACGGGAAAAAACTTGGATATTCTCTAAAATTAAAATTGTAAATTTATGAGAAAAAAACGTGAGTATTCTCTGAGATTAAAGTCCCAAATTTAAAGGAAAAACCTTGGATATTTTCTGAGATAAACATCGTAAATTAAGAGAAAAAAAACTCAGATACTCACTGAAATTAAAGTCGCAAATTTACGGGAAAAAACTTGGATATTTTCTGAGATAAAAATCGTAAATGTAGGAGGGAGGCGTGAGCAGACGGGTACTCTCTAGTTGGTTGCAATCTGCAACCACACCACTAGACGGCGCCAAATCCTACACACTGTCCCTTTAAGCAGCGTCTGAGAAATTGGTCCTATAGAGTGACTCTTCCTGGGATCTCCCTGCCAGGATCTCTGTTGTGGACAAACAAACATGTGGAAACAAACAGAAACACACTCCTCTAACGCTGCAGCAGGAGATTTAGTTTGTCGTTAGCTGTGGAGTGGAAATTAACTTAGCGGCTTGAAAATCAAAAGCTGGGCTGTGGGTTAGAAAACACAGAATACTGGGCGTCACATCGCAGGCCAAAAGAGGAAGGGGTTCACTCAGCTCCAAGCGTTGAAGATTAAAGAAAAAAAGAGAGATGGATGAGTGAAAATGAAGGGTCAAAGAGGTGATGATGATGATGATGGGCTGGAGCTCAGGAAACAGTCGGTGCCTTGGATGAAGATGGATGAAGATGAGCGAGAGGTGATGACAGCAGGAGAAGGGTGGGGAGGGAGGGAGTAGCAAACAGGCTTATAATGAGGGATGAGGGATGAGCACTACTAGATCCACTCTCAACGGTTAGGGAGCACACGTGGTTCGGTTTGGTTCCGCTACCGAGCTGATGTTCTTCTGGGTCTGTTTGACCCGCTTCACCTCGGGGAGGTCCGATATAGCCGTGCCTCGACCCAGAGAGTCCTTGTATTTTATCTACCCAACGCGACAGTTTGGGTTTGAGAGAGAAAGTGGAGGAAAGAAAAAGTCAATCAGAGAAGAACTGCAGGAAGACAAGAGACACAACACGGCACCAACCAAAGAAACCCACAGCAAACATGGAATTAAACACATTTGTCCTGAGAGGATGGAGAAGCAGGTTATGATGGTGCGGTTCAGCCGACCTCACCGGGCTCACTGGGGTTATATATCTGCTGCGTGGTGGGTGTGCCATCTTAAAGGCTCTTAAAGGAGAGTTGTTATGAGTGTGTTTGAGGGAGATGAAGGGTGAGGAAGAGGGGCGGATGGATACAGGGCCACTCTCTCCGAGGAGTACCGTGCTAATGTTGAGCTGATTGCGTTTGACTCTCTCCATCTCTGGGGTCTCTGATACTGACGTGCCTTGTTCCACTCCTTCTTTGTATTGAATCTTTTGAACGAGACAACACGGAAAAAGTCAAATACGGTGGCAACACACTCAAAGAAATATTAGTTTTCAATTTGAAGGGATAGTTCGGGTGTTTCGAGGTACTTCTCCATAGTCACATTGAAAGGCTTCAAAATTCACCAGTGGGATATTTACTGACATATTTTATATCGTAGAACAAAAACCTCTTCAGCTTGTGTTAACCACAGACCTTATTTCAGGCATCTAACTAAAAATCCATTGACTTCCAGACGAGGGAACAAGAAGTACTAAAATGCTAACTCATCTCTGGGTTTTAAGGACTCATTCCTGCAGCACTCTCTGCTATTGTGTGATTTTGGTGAATCCGAACTAACCAAAGTCACACAATAACACAAACGATCTAACCGAACAAGGCGGCGGTAGACCAGCGTGTCCTTTGAGGTAAAATTTGTGTTTTTATCAATGGAGTCTGGTTGCTTTGGCGAGAGCATAGATAACGGCTTCAATTCCCCGTCGGAAACTAACAGTGTGTTCCAATCCGCGTACTTCTGTACTTACACTCACTACTTTGAGTGCATAAGTGCGTTCACACTGGGAAGTACGGCAGAATGCAGTGCACTCAAAGTACCCGGATGTTGTACTCAAAACGGTCAGATCTTTGAATGTGGAACGCTGGACACTTTCCACACTCAACTGTCTCCATCTTGGCTACGTAGTGGAAGGGCGGAGCCACGAGCACTATTCAAACAGACGGAGATAACGGAATAAAACAATACGTAAACATACCGGTGCATTTTCAGCCAACAGGAGGACACATTGTAGGCGACGACGCTGGAAATGTCATTTCCACTCAGTTTTGGCGGGTAGCGAGCCGCGGTCAAATGTTGCGATCGTCATTTCCGGTCAGTGCGCCGCAGAGTATTCGATTTGAGACGACCCTACCCCGCTGAAATACACGCACTACTCAAGTGAGTACAGAGTGCACAAAGTGCACTACATTGAAGTGTACTTCTGGAAGTACGTGGATTGGAACACACTCGTAGTCTGTAGAACTGTTTGACGGCAAAGTAAACCTGCAAAAATATTCTAAATAAAGCGTGCACTTTAACTGATATAGATATTTTTAGATGTCTAAAATACGTCTTGTTAGGTGTCTAAATTACTTTGCTCCTGTTCTGGTACTCCTGTCTGTTTCTCCATCTACTGTAGGTAATACACAGACTATGGAGAAGAACCTCATACAACCACACTGAGAAACACCTGAACTATCCCATTAAGGGAAGGAAAATAAAACAAATTGAGGGAAATGAAGACTTATTAAGGAAAACATGTGGGGGAAATTATGTTTTTGTGGAAATCAAGGACTCAAGTTGTCAACCAAGGCTGGTAAAAAGGAGTGATTCATGAAACGTAGTTAGGATGGAGGAGGAGAAACCAGTACTGAACTGACGGAGGGTTTTCTAGACTAGTAGGAGAGGTCAGAGGGCGTCATGGGAAATGATTATAAGGAGGTTAAGATAAGGGTCACGGCAGTCCTTTTCCTCTACCAAGCTGATATTCTTCTGGGTTTCTCGGACCCGCTTCACCTCAGGGAGATCTGGTATGGATGTGCCTTGACCCACAGAGTCCTTGTACTGAATCTGCCCCATAAGTTACACAAACACAGAGTAAGACAGGGACAAATAAACGTACAGTATGTACTGTGTTATATCTGCGTGGTGGGTCTGATGTGATGAAAAATAACAGTTCTGACATCTAAAGGCTCTAAAGGAGAGTTGTTATGAGTGTGTTTGAGGGAGATGAAGGGTGAGGAAGAGGGGCGGATGGATACGGGGTCACTCTCTCCGTGGAGTACCGTGCTAATGTTGTGCTGATTGCGTTTGACTCTCTCCATCTCTGGGGTCTCTGATACGGACGTGCCTTGTCCCACTCCTTCTTTGTATTGAATCTTTTGAACGAGACAACACAAAAAAAACGTCACATATGGCGGCAACACACTCAAAGAAATATTAGGAGGGAAGGAAATGCCAAAAAAAATAAAATTAAAATAAAGAAATGCAGGGAAATGCACTTATTTAGGAAAGAAATATGGAGGGGAAATATCTTTTTGTGGAAATTAAAAATCAAGGCGTCAACCAAGGCTGGTAAAAAGGAGTGATTTATGAAACTCAGTTAGGATGGAGGAGGAGAAACCAGAACTAAACTAACGGAGGGTTTTCTAGACTAGTAGGGGAGGTCAGAGGTCAGAGGTCAGAGGGCATTAAGATAAGGGTCACGGCAGTCCTTTTCCTCTACCAAGCTGATATTCTTCTGGGTTTCTCGGACCCGCTTCACCTCAGGGAGATCTGGTATGGATGTGCCTTGACCCACAGAGTCCTTGTACTGAATCTGCCCCATAAGTTACACAGACACAGAGTAAGACAGAGACAAATAAAAACATATAAAAAAACTTTGGATACTCTCTAAAATTAAAAAAATAAATTTATGAGAAAAAAAGCTTGGCTATTCTTTGAGTTTAAAATCTTAAATTTATAAGAAAATAAACTTGAATATTCTCTGAGATTAAAGTTGCAAATTTATGGGAAAAAAAAACTTGGATATTTTCTGAGATTAAAATCATAAATTAAGGAAATGCCAAAAAAATAAAAAAATAAAAAATGCAGGGAAATGCACTTTTGTAGGAAAAAATATGGGGGGAATTATGTTTTTGTGGAAATTCAAAATCAAGGCGTCAACCAAGGCTGGTAAAAAGGAGTGATTTATGAAAATCAGTTAGGATGGAGGAGGAGAAACCAGAACTAAACTAACGGAGGGTAAAGGTTTCTAGACTTTTAGACTAGTAGGAGAGGTCAGAGGTCAGAGGTCAGAGGGCGTTAAGATAAGGGTCACGGCAGTCCTTTTCCTCTACCAGGCTGATATTCTTCTGGGTTTCTCGGACCCGCTTCACCTCAGGGAGATCTGGTATGGATGTGCCTTGACCCACAGAATCCTTGTACTGAATCTGCCCGTCGCAGAAATTACACAGACACAGAGTAAGACAGAGACAAATAAAAACATATAAAAAAACCATGGCTATTCCCTCTGGATAATCTTTGAGATTAAAATAACAAATTTACAAGAAAAAAATTGGGGATTTCTGTGAGATTAAAGTTGTAAATTAAGAGAAAAAAAACTTAGATATTCTCTGAAATTAATGTAATAAATTTACGAGAAAACAAAACTTGGATATTTTCTGATATTAAAGTCGTAAATTTATTAGAAAAAAAACTCAGATATTCTCTGAGATTAAAATGATAAATTTAGGAAATGCACAAAAAAAATAAAAAAATAATAATAATAATAATAATAGTAATAA
>CAKAOI010052055.1:25649-104431 GCA_916701655.1 Sebastiscus albofasciatus
TATTTTTAAATCAACACTTCCTGCTTTTAATTTCAAAATAAAAGCCCTCAGGCGTTTTTTCTATAGACAGAATCCCTTCATTTGTTAACACAAGGCTTTTATTCTGAAATATGAGCAGTCAGTGCTGTGAAACACGCAGTCACTTGGAGAGCTCCAAGAATTGATAAAGTTTGGGGTTTAAATCAACACTTCCTGCTTTCATTTCAAAATAAAAGCCCTAAAGCGGGTTTTCTTTGCACAGAATTCCTTCATTTGTTAACACGAAGGAGGCTTTTATTCTGAAATATGTGCCGGACAGTGATGTGGAACAAGCAGTGACTTGGAAAGCATCGTAAATGAATACAGTACGGAGTTTTAATTGTGGATTATTACCACACGTTTCTGAACCTTTCTCTGTTTAAAATAAATATAAATTATATTTATCATGAAGTTAAATGACCATTAAAAGGCAAACTCTATGCAGAAAGAAAGGGCTGATGGCAGCAGCAGCAGAAACACGGCTGACACGCAGCCGACACACAGCCAACACGCATCTAGTCTGAACACCAGACTCCTGCATCACGCAGCCACCACGCGACGCAGACGCCACGCGACCCTGATGTTGGTAGTGTGCCCATGGCTTAAGATGAGCACCGACGTCATTAAACACTAACAGTGACGATATCAAACATGCAATATCTAAGATGCATTGGACCCGTTGACTTTCTACTCAAATAAAAAGGAAATATATATTTTTAAAAAGCATAGACATAATTAGACCAGAACTGCTCTATGAACTATTTACATATTTCAGAATGTGCTTCATACCTGACTGAGGATGTCGGTAGCGTTCCTCGCCCTCATGAAGTCGGGGGTGTCGTTAGCCAAAGCCAACATGCCCTTTCCCTTGATCTCCAGCTCCAACGCCTTCTTGTACTCTCTCTGTAAATATTACAGGTGATTAAAGGTCACATATAAATACACGCTGTGTTTGCTAAAAGCAGACAGGACTGACTATAAATAAAAGGGGTTCAACTCATGTGGGGCTGCAAAACCAAAACGTCTTGGGGAATAGTAAATAAAGAAGAGTTAGAAGAAATTAAAAAGGTCAATTGGGCAGCAGATGAAAACTGAAAAATAAAACGGTAGTTAAGGACAGTGTGTTAAAGCATAATTAGGCAGTTTAAACAAACCCAAATTTCCCATTATCTCAGATTATTTACGGTGCTACGTCTATCGTGCACTTCAAAGATCAACCGCAAAAGCACCCAGAGCAAATTTCCATAAAAAAACAACTAATTTAAAATGCTATAATATAAAAAAGGGAACTATAAAGTCAAAGAATAACATCCTGAAATACAATACGGCATGTTTCATCAAAAACAATTAAGCTAAATGTGCTTTGAGTACATTTAAGGTTGACTTTTGGAGTATTAACAAACACAAAAGAACAAGAGTACAAGAGAAAATCATGGGAAAATCAAAGGTGAAGGTCAAGATGAGAACATTTTACAGAAATCAAAGCTGGAAAATTAGTGATGTCATGAAGCGAGGGTAAAACTAAGGGTGAAACCCAGCAGTCGCCCTTTTAGTGGGGTGATGAAGCTTTAGTTAAAGAGGGAAGGATTGGGGGATTGTGGGAAGGCACTCGGGTTGAGAGCTGTTTCCATCGCCCCTCGGTCAGTCGTACCTCACACAGGATATGAGTGGCATTCTTTGCTCTCAAAAGCTCCGGAGTTTCCTCCAGTGCAGTTAGCCCTTTACCCTTCACTCCCTCCTCTAGATCCCTCCTGTACTCTCTCTACAGGATGGGAGAAGAAGAACAGAGAGACTGGGCACACAGGCAAGGCAAGGCCAAGGCATACAGACAGACAGTTCACAGTAGGACAAGCTCTCTGCTGCTTGTCCTCTGAGCTCAAAGTCACCAAACATCCCCAAAAACCAGAGAAACTGAAGCAGAGTTTAGGTCTACTAAATCATTATAAACATCAGGCGATTTGAGAGGTGCAATCCTCCTTGTTAGCCTGCCATCCCCCCGCTCCATCCCCTAGGAGCAGAGAGAGTTCAGGGGCAGATGGGTTGTTTAGTTGGATATGTAAGTCTAGTCTACCCGACTCATTGATCCTTTATCTGACTGAGGTTTGTGCAAGTTACAATCTACGTCCCCGACCACGGCTCCATCTCTACCGACAGGATACAGTAAAGCACGGAGTCCGCTTCCATGCTGGAAAACTCCCGGAGGTAAACGAAGAAGAGCAGACTTCCAGAACGCAACAATGGAGGGACGATTACGCGGCTTGTTCTCGACCCTGGTCATCTTTCTTTCTCACTCAGGGCAAATGGTACAGTTTGAAAATGAGGAGCGGCTGCGACTGGAAAACAATGTGTTGATGCACTGGAGTCGCCGAAGGAGCATATCAAGACATACGGAGGACGGAGGAGGAGGAGGAGGCGTGCATTAACCCTACTAAACTGTGACGTGCTCATCGGCCGATAATATTTCTGAAGATCCGTCAGGTACGCCCGCGGTCTTCAACACAGCCTGACGTTACACCTGTTTAGTACTGATGTGAATAGCGAGGGCGAGCGTCGGCTCTATGGTAGTAATGTTGCCATTACAAGTCCTAATGTTGATGAGGCGCTCGTCAAAGGTTGGTATGCAGCCTTATTCCCCAGCGAAGTTAGCTGCCGTGGTTTCCCAGCAACATCAGTGCGCTACTTCTCACAGAGGATTGGTTTAGAACCTAAACAACTGAAGAAAGCCACTGGGGAAATAGCCATGGCAGCTGAGAGCAGCTCAAGGTGGCTGTGGTTGACAAGAGCCTGCACTTGGAACCCTTCTGCAGGTGAAGGCTAATGTAGTCTCCACTGCCCCACTCAGGTGAAGCGTACAGGCTACGGGGCGAAACGCTTGTGACCCTGAGGTACCTGCTGAAGATGCAGAAGTGTTCCCAACAGTGTGAATGCTCTGACCACCTTGCCACCAATGAATCCTATTTAGAGGAGGAACTTGCAACACCATGTCCTAAGTTGCTCCTGCAGTTTCTGCTTGTAGCAAAGCATCTCTGATGTTTATTTCACCTTGTCTGGTGTCTGGTGTTGACGTGCGCGGTGCAGATCGCTACCGGAGCGGGTTTAATCCAAAAATGGCGTAATGCTTTCTCCAGTTGGGTCGGATTGAGATCGGATCACGTTCTCACCACAAAATGAACCGTACCGCAGTTCGTTTGGAAGCAAACCGAGACGACCCCTTCAAGGAGGTCTCGGTTCGCTTGTTTTGGTGCTGCCCCCGAGTGCGATCCGCACCAAGACGGTAAACGCTCCAGGTTTCCATTCAACCGAACTAAACAAGGCAGGTGTGAATACGCCCTAACTGTGTTGTGTATTGATAAATCCACGGTGCTGAAGTAGCAGACGGATTTAATGATTAATTGCGACTTTTTCTCTGCGTCCCGATCTATCAGTTTCATCTTGGATATATAACATTCTCTAAACGTTATCGCTAAATACAGAAACAAGAGAGTCATTCAAATCGCCTACTGATTATAAAACAGTGAATATTGTTATAATCAGTCACATTTTCACAGCGAGAGACTGGAGACATTGGTGACTTTGGCGTTAATCCTGATAAAAGACAATGTGAAACACATTTTATCAGATAGAGCGTAGAGACAAAAACAAAAAAACATGACAACTCAAGTCAGCATTTCACCTCATTGACTGATATTCATGCAGACTTTTGAACATAAAGCTGTTAGTAGTCTCCTGATTGTGACTTTAGGAGTCCAAGATGTCAGTGGACACAGATATAAATACATACTACTCTAATATAAGCAACACTATAGATAAAGAGAAGGGATAAATGATGCATTATTAAGAGTTTAGGGCTGTGTAGGGAATCATGCGAGGAAACTAAAAACTTCATGAACCTACAAGAAGTCAAGAGAGAAGGAGGCACTCGTGGGATTAAAGAAACCAAAGTGGTGAAGAGGAAAAGGGACCGTGGTTGTGATATCGTCTTAGTATGATTATAAGGAATGGGTGAGGTAAACAGGGGTCGGGGATAAAATCGTCCTTTTAGTTACCTCGCTGGCTATTTTGGTGGCGTGTCTGACATGTAACATGGCGGGGGTGACCTCCAAGCCTGAGAGGTTCTTGCCCCTCATGTGATCCTCAAAGTCCTTCTTATAGTCTTTCTATTGGCCGCAAAGACAAGACATAGGACAGACAGACAGACAGACAAGAGCTCAAATAACCACATGCAAGCAGCGCTGGTTCACAATGCAGCAGTTACCTCATTCTCCTCGTGACGACGCCGCGTTTCCAGTCTTTAAATGTGACGTACTTGTGCATTTGTATGAGTTGTTTATTGTGAGAAAGGTCTGGAGTTCCGTCACCAGAATAATGATAATCAACATAAATGTATTACCTGATTATAATTAGGGCTGTCAAAGTTAACGCCACTAACTTCTTTTACGCATTAATGCAGATTTTTAGGTTGTAGCGGCTCAGTTTTAAAGCTAGAGTGAAGATCCTGGTATCATATGAAACTAGAGAACCTGATGAATCCATCGGTACCAACCAGGTCAGACTAGCTGGTCATGAAGGAGGTTAAATAACGCTCCAAACTTACGCTAAATGTTGGAGAGGAAAAACTGTCATGTCCATCTTCAAAGGGGTCCCTTGACCTCTCACCTCCAGATCAGTGAATGTAAATGGGTTCTCTGGGTACCCACAAGTCTCCCCTTTACAGACATGCCCACTTTATGATCATCACATGTATTAAATACTTGACAAATCTCCCTTTAAGGTTCATTTTGAACAGATAAAAAAATGTGTGATTAATCGTGATTAACTATTTTATTCCATTGACAGCCCTAATTATAATGAAACACTGTAAATCTCCATCATCCAGGCTCCATAGGAACGTTCAACAGACTGAGACAAACACATACTTTACCTTTTCTGTCCCTGCATCACGGGAGTAAGATTAAGCAGTCTGAACGTATAATATACACACAGCATTAGGAAACAACAACAAGGCGTTTTTACACATTTTACACTGCCTTCTACCAGTTTATTGCTACTTAAGAGGTTTAAATGGTGACATTAATCAACACTTTCCAAGATATTGTAACTAACAAGCACCGAAACACAGTCTTGTTTTAATAAACTGGCATTAAAGGGAGTGTAAAAGGTTTCAGGAACATTCTAATATAAACAATAGCTGGACATCCAACAAGCTGAAGCATATAAATATATAACTACAATACAGGTTAATATATACAGTAGCAGGCACGGAAGAGTCTTCAGACTGAGGCTTGTAACGGAGAGTGTGTCGTAGTGACTTTAACCCCTGAGAGGAGACGGACAGGTGTTTATTTACCTGGCTCTGCATGTGCTGGGCCTCCTTAGCCGTCACATACGTGGGCGTCTCGAAGTCCAGCATGGGTTTACCCTTCTCCCTCTCATACTTCTCCTTGTATTTCACCTGGACGGCACACACATACATGTAGCGTCAGTTTGACAAATATCAAAATGCTGTTTTTTTATTAATTTCAGTACGCAAGGCGAATCTAATTAAGACGTGTTTGAGTTGTGTAATCCATCACAGAAAGCATCGATATTACTTCTTCTCAGAGATAAATGCAGATCGATTGGAAACGTCTGCGCTGCCTCATCTCATCATGATAATGTATTCAAATATAAATACACGGTTGGTGGTCACTGTG
Source organism: Sebastiscus albofasciatus (assembly GCA_916701655.1). NCBI lineage: Eukaryota > Metazoa > Chordata > Actinopteri > Perciformes > Sebastidae > Sebastiscus > Sebastiscus albofasciatus. The sequence goes on from CAKAOI010052055.1 coordinate 31,361, forward strand.
ATGAAATTACACAACTCAAGGTCCTTTATTTGTTATTAGTAGTGTGTATATGCATGATGAGAAGTAATATATGTACACAGAGGTATATATGTATAGAGAAGTAATAAATATATGTGTGTATATACAGTATATATATATATATATACATAGAGGTGTAACAGTTAAAACAGTATGTAAAGTATATAAGCTAAGGTAAGGTAAATAAAGGTAATGAGCATTAATGGAAACGTGTGGCTGCCTGGAAGGTAGAAAAAATACTTTACAAAACATTAAAACACTTCACCGTGAACTGTAAAATAGGAATACAGTAACAGTAAACATCATTTGAAGCTAAAAGCCGTTACACACCGGGGAACGTGAGGAATAAACGACTGCAAATATTATATGTTTAGAGCTTTTATTGTGAAAGGTAAGAACGGAAGGAGTAGATCTGGTCTGCGCTGCCTTTATAAAGCTTAGCTTAGTTTAGCTTAAAGGGACTGTGTGTCCGGGTCGAGACACATGCGCGCTCGCGTGTTTCCGGCGTCCCTGATCCTCTACCTGCTCGCCTTCACTCAGACAACGCGCGCATTCTCGCATACTCGCTCCACCTCTCACGTGCATGCTGCTCACTCCACACTGCAGAAGAGTTAGTTTAGCTCTGAGAATATCTAGTGAATGTTCAGTGGACGTTTGGTCAGAAATAACTGCTGCAGCTCCTCCAGACCAACAGAGGTTTCCCGTGTCTTGGGAAGTGACGGAGCTCTGCAGAGAGAAACGTTATCGTCTCGTTACCGACCGGGTGCCGTGTCACCCTGTTCACTCCGGCTGCGGGTGGAGAGAGCAGGGAGACATGCTGCAGAGCCTCGCTGCATCAGCCTGCACTGAGGCAGGAAAAGCCAACACTAAGATCAGATCTAAATCATGTTCATGGAGAGACCTTGGTCTGGTCAGCTAACATTACTGCCAAGCAGCTGAAATCTAGAGTGATATTGTGCTTTTAGCTGACGTGTGTCTCCTCACTGTGTTGAGCGATGCTCGTTCATGTCTATTTAGAGCGAGCACAAGCACGAGCCCGACGCTGACTTTCGTTGATTTCACGGCCACAGGTGTCGCTGTTAAGAAGCATTTCTGAAAGTTACAAATAGTCCCTTTAAGTAAGCTTAGACGCAACTCAACCCGTTCTGCACAACGCGATTGGTTGTTGCTTTTATTCACGGTGTGAAAGCTCCGAATATTGATCTTGTTCTGCTGCAGTTTGAAAAAATATATAGACATGCAAATTAATCAAATGAAAAAAAACTCACTTGGTGCGTAAAATAGTCCTTTAAAGCTGGTAAAACCTCTACTGTTATGAATTGATATTAAATAAAAAAAAACATTTGATGTATTGTACCAGAGTTAACTTAGAGTTAATTTACGACCCAAAAAGTTATCCCCAACTTCAATTATTAACAAACTAATGCAACCCCCCTCCTGTACGTGCAGTAGATGAAGTGATGTGAACAGTGGGAACCCACGGCGGTGATTCTGGGTGTTTCTGGGTGTTTCTGGGTGTTTCTGGGTGTTTCTGGGTGTTTGTTGCGCCCCAGAGTCTGGTTCACTTACGTTGCTCTGAAGTTCAGAGGCCTCCTTGTGATGGAGCTGTTCTGGTGTGTCAGGGATCATAAGGTAGTGACCTTTACTCTCCTCAAATTTCTTCTTGTAGCAGTACTACGGGGGAATTCCCAATCAAGTGAGACAGCTCAGTACAGCAAAACGTCTGTCTGGAGTTCACTCCCATCCATTACATCCATTACATAGTACACAATTAAGTCTCATATTTTATGACAGAAACAAAAATAGTAACATCATTATGAAAACTACGATGGCGTATTAGTACGACGGCGTGTTAGGGCCATTGAAGGTAAAAAAATCAATACGAGGGGATGGGGGTTATATTCCGAGAAAAAAAATCTGAATTTCTGAAATTAAAGTGGTATATATATGTATATATATATATATATGTGTATGTATATATATACATACATATATGTATATATGTATATATATATGTATATATATGTATATATATATTTATATATATATATGTATATATATGTATATATATATGTATATATATATATACATATATATATACAAGAATTTTTTTTCAGATATGCGATAAAATAATTTGAATGATCTCTGAGATTATAACGTTATAAATTTGCGAGAAAAAAATCAGAAATTTTGAGATTAAAGAGACTGATTTGAGTTTTTTTCTCGTAAATTTGTTAGTTTTTTGTTACAAATTTGTGTTTGTTCTTGTAAATTTACCAATTTAATCTCAGAAAATAGTATTAATTTACGATTTCAATATTTTTACAAGTTTTAATAAGTTTTTTTCTTGTAAATTTACAATTTTAATATAAGAGAATATCCACTTTTTCTCATAAATTAACCAATGTAATTTTAGAAAATATTATTAATTTATGATTTTAATATCAGAGAATATCCAAGTTTCCTTTCTCATAAATTTACAATTTTAATATAAGAGAATATCCACTTTTTCTCATAAATTAACCAATGTAATTTTAGAAATATTACTAATTTACGATTTTAATATCAAAGAATATCAGAGGGTTTTCTTTCTCATAAATTTACAATTTTAATATAAGAGAATATCCACTTTTTCTCATAAATTAACCACTGTAACCTTAGAAAGTATTATTAATTTACGATTTTAATATCAGAGAATATAAAACCTTTTTTTTTTACCTTTTTATTCTGCAATCCTGAGTTTTTTCTTTGATTATTACCCTCCTCCTCCCCCATAACTTATTTATTTTAGCCTAAAACGACTGTAATACGCCGTCGTAGAAAAACAGCTCTTAGCAATGTCAAAAAATATGACATGCTGACAAAAAACAATGAGCGTAAAATTAGAAATGGTAAATGATAAAATAAATAAATAAATGGTAGTTAAAAATTGTATGAAAAATGATCTAAAATCAATGGAGAAGCGGAGTTTCTTGTTACGTGATCATTCATAAAAGACCAGTTTTGTTCGAACTACAGAAGGAAATAAATTAAACTTTGAAGGAGTTACAGAAGGTGATGGTATGGGAAGGTCAAAGGTGAAAAGGTCAAGGGGGGGGGAGGGTAAAGGATCACTACCAGATGAGGTCACAGAATAATGGATGGAGCTTTAGTTCATTATGAACCCGTGAAGTGGTGAATAACCTGCATGATGATTGTTAATGTGACGGAAACACTGAGTTCTGACTCCCAGCAGCTTCCTGGGTGTGAATGTGAGAATGTTAAAGGATGATGAAGACGATGATGATGATGATGTCTTACGCTGCTGGACAGTCTGCTGGTGCTCAGGCTGTGCTGCATGGACAGAGACTCCGCCATGTCGGTCACAGGCTTGTGGAGCTTCTTCAGGTCTCCCTTGTACTTTACCTGTAGGTGTTGTTAGCAGACACACGCAATAATTATACATGAACACGTCTCACAATCTTTAGAATTGATATATGGATGTTTCCTGAGGTTTTATTATAGATTTGTAAACTAATAATTAGGGCTGTCAAAGTTAATGCAATAGAAACGCAAATTTGTTTTAACACCACTAATTTCTTTAACGCATTAACGCAACTTGTAGGTTATAGAGGGCTGAGTTTTAAAGCTAGAGTGAAGATCCTGGCATCATATGAAACTAGAACACCTGATGAATCCATCGGTACCAACCAGGTCAGACTAGCTGGTCATGAAGGAGGTTAAATAACGCTCCAAACTAACACTAAATGTTGGCGAGGAAAAACTGCCATGTCCATTTTCAAAGGGGTCCCTTGACCTCTGACCTCCAGATCAGTGAATGTAAATGGGTTCTCTGGGTACCCACGAGTCTCCCCTTTACAGATATGCCCACTTTATGATAATCACATGACGTTTGGGGCAAGTCATAGTCAAGTCAGCACACTGACACACTGACAGCTGTTGTTGCCTGTTGGGCTGCAGTTTGCCATGTTATGATTGGAGCATATTTTTCAGATTTTTTTCTGACATTTTTCGAACATTTTTTTGGCTTTTTTTTGGACAGTTGTCGGAGATTTGTCGTACTTTTTTTGGACATATTTCTGAAATTTTTCGGAATTTTTTTCTGAAATTTTTCAGACATTTATTTGACTTTTTTTTTGACATTTTTCAGACATTTTTTCAGCCATGCTAAGTCTATATGCTAAATGCAGTACCTGTGAGGGTTTCTGGATCAATATCTGTCATTGTTTTGTGTTGTTAATTGATTTACAATAATAAATATATACACACATTTGCATAAAGCAGCATATTTGTCCACTCCCATGTTGATAAGAGGATTAAATACTTGACAAATCTCCTTTAAGGTTCATTTAGAACAGATAAATCATGCGATTAATCTCGATTAAATATTGCAATTGATTGACAGCCCTAATAATAATCTCTACTTACTTTACTAATAAGTAAATTCTTGCTACTTGATAATGTAGTAGTTAGTTTAGTCTTTAAGGGTTTATTACGTTTGTGAGGAATAGTTATCTGAATGACGGGAGCACCTACCTCGCTAGCCAACACATTGGCGTCCTTCAACGTCTTGTAAATCTTACTGTCCTTCAGGTCATACTGTGGCTTCTTTCCCTTCATCTCCTTGTCAAACTTCTCCTTGTACTTCAGCTGTTAGGGGGGGATATATACATGTGAGAGTTAGCTTTAAGTGGTTGCAGAAACCAGGGGAAGATGTACAGCCTCCATCCCACTGGAAACATTTAAAGGATAACAAAATGCTTTTTTTTAATCGTGTATAAAAAGGGATTCATCATTGATATGTTTGTGTTAATACTTTGGACATGTTTGATTTTCATTATTAACAGTCAAATTAAGTTTGCATCCCCTGTTATACAAGAAAAAACAACTGTATCCTATTGACGTGATTTTCTCATGCATCAGTTTATTTCCTCGTTTCATTCAGCAATCTTAGCGCTAATTAGTCTTCGAGGGCGAGACGGTCTCTGTGGGTGTGTTCACATCGGCTGATTGGTTCCAGGCTTGAGAAGAAGAATCCTCTATTTCAGTGGTTCTCAAACTATGGTCCACGTACCACCGGTGGTCCGCGTGCTCTCTCTAGTGGTACGCGGAGGAATCTCAGGCTATCGATTCTTCTTGTTGATGCTTTCTGACAGTTACGCTGCACAATGACGCATACGCACACTGTTTAATGTTTGTTTTGGACCAGAGACCAAAAGCACTCAACAACTATATAAAATAGATATTAGAGAGAATTATTATGACCTGTTTAACTTCCTAACACTAGCTCTAAGCAGCTTACCAAGATTTTTTTAATGTTCAGCGGACGTTTGGGCAGGAATAACTGCTGCAGCTTCACCAGACAAACAGAGGTTCTCCGTGTCTTGTGAAGTGACGGGACTCTGCAGAGAGAAACGTTATCGTCTCGTTACCGACCGGGTGCCGGTGTCTCCCTGTTCACTCCGGCTGCGGGCGGAGGGAGACGAGTTTCTCGCTGCGAAGCCCCGCTGCTGAAGCCCCGCTGCTGAAGCCCCGCTGCTGAAGCCCCGCTGCTGAAGCCCCGCTGCTGAAGCCTGCACTGAGGCAGGAGGAGCAAACACTAGGATCAGCATTGATTCATGGAGAGACCTTGGTCTGGTCAGCTAACATTACTGCCAAGCAGCTGAAATCTAGAGTGATATTGTGCTTTTAGCTGACGTGTGTCTCCTCACTGTTTTGAGCGATGCTCGTTCATGTCTATTTAGAGCGAGGAAGCGCGAGCCCGACGATGACTTTCGTTGATTTCACGGCCACAGGTGTCGCTGTTAAGAAGCATTTCTGAAAGTTACAAATAGTCCCTTTAATAATCTGCTGTTTGGAGTGATTTTCAGTTTAAAAATATGCTGAAAAATAAGAGTGCAGTTTGTTTTCTATAAATCAATGTAGTGATAAAATAGAGGTTACGTCTGACAGAATTTGTTTGGCCCCCGGCAACAATCTGAGTTTCTCATGTGGCCCCCCAGGAAAAATAATTGGTCATAATGGTGGTACTTGAAGAGTCAAATATTTGGTACATGGTGTAAAAGATTTGAGAACCACTGCTCTATTTTGTATTTTATTCCTAACTTTTAAAGCTAAAGTTCAGAACTATTATATATATATGAAGGTCTGCACTGCAGCTTTAAACAGCTCATTCTGTTTTTATCACCAACAACTCCTTTAATGTCTTAAAGCAACCAGATCAGAGTTCTTCTCAATCAAACCAAACAGGTCAACTGTGGAGACGCTGTTCAGACCGATAGTGTCTTGCATCCAGATGTTTGTGTTTGGATCCAGCTGAGGCGGACTGCAGTTCACACTTGACATTAGAACGCATCTCAAATAAGTGATAATCTGCGAGCTACCAGCCTCTAATCCGATGCATTTTTAGTGCTAAGTGTGAACGGAGCCTAATTCAGCATTCTGTGATCGACATAAATACAACATGAACTTCATATATAATATAAAAAGTATATATGGAAGAGGTCGAGGCAGTGTGACTGTGGTTTCAGAGGATTGTTCTGTCAGATCACTCGGCTTCAAAGAGACAAATAAACTTCTTCTTAGAATAAACATGTGTAAATCCAGCAGTAATAATTAATGAATCTGTTAATTTGTACTAATATTTAAGACAGCCTACACCGCCCTCTAGTGGTCAAATCAAAAAGGAAGTACTACTGGATGAACACATCATGCATCCCTCAACATTGACTGAGTGACTCGGGAGAAAAGCGGGAAAATTATAGAAATGTTGAACAAAATAAATAAAAAAGTTTCACTAGCATATACACTCACCGGCCACTTTATTAGGCACACCTGTTCCATTGCTTGTTAACACAAATAGCTAATCAGCCAATCACATGGCAGCAACTCAATGCATTACGTCATCTAGACGTGGTGAAGACGACTTGCTGAAGTTCAAACCGAGCATCAGAATGGGGAAGAAAGGGGATTGAAGTGACTTTGAACGTGGCATGGTTGTTGGTGCCAGACGGGCTGGTCTGAGTATTAAACTGCTGATCTACTGGGATTTTCACCACAACCATCTCTAGGGTTTACAGAGAACGGTCCGAACAAGAGAACAGATCCAGTGAGCGGCAGTTGTGTGGACGGAAATGCCTTGTTGATGTCAGAGGTCAGAGGAGAATGGGCAGAGTGGTTACAACCAAGGTATGCAGAATACCATCTCTGAACGCACAACACATCCAACCTTGAAGCAGATGAAGACCACCCGGTACTAGCAAGGTGTGCCTAATAAAGAGGATACCACCCGGTACTAGCAAGGTGTGCCTAATAAAGTGGCCGGTGAGTGTACATATATATATATAAATAATGGTACCAGTGCAACAAATGCAGTAATGCAACAATGAGCGACAGCTTGTCAGGGAGACAGAAATCAACATATCAGTCAATGGATAGATGGATGAGAGGTGAGCAGAGAAGACAGACATGTAGCAGCAGCCCTTCAGCTGCAGGGCGTGAACCTCCTTACATCACTAGTCACGGCACTCATTTTCTTAATGTGGCGCATCTGGAGGGTATCATAGGAAGATGCTCCATGGAGGGAGGGCTTGGCCTCCACCTACAAAGCGCAGTGAGATGGAGGGATGAGAACACACAGACTTATGGGAGAGGAGAGAGATGATGAGGAGTAAGAGGAGTAAAGTTACAGAAGGATGGAGGAAGAGGAGGAGCAGGTTTAAAGATGGGGGAGGCAATGATATGAGCAGTTAAACATGTAAATGTACTTTCAGGGATGACAGATTAAGACATGGATTATAATGCAGGGTGGCAGCGGGAAGCGCTATGGAAGAGCTGCTAGTTGAATCGTTAGGCCTACAGGACTCAGCATCTACTGCAGCATCACTCGTCTGCTAATATTAGCTTAAGGAGGCTGATCTGACAGTGATACCCAGACACACAGATCACTGGTGTAATACGGCGTCTTCCAGCGACTGACTCCGGCCTTCTCGTATGATGAATAAAGGAAACACCTTCTAGGAGGTGTTAACGATATCAGGAGACAGATGGTTGATTAGGTTTGGTGTACCTGGCTGTTCAGCTTGGACACCTCGGTGGCCAGAGTGATGTCCGGGCGGTGGATCAGAGAACCTCCACGGCTGGCGTCCTTGCGGGCCTTCTCACGGTAGCCGATCTGATGGAGACAAGACCAAATCAAGAATTAGTGGAACGTGTACAAACTAAAGCGGAGGTCCTGGCTGTCTTTGACAAGCGGTAAAACCGCTCTGTGCCACCGAGTGCTGCGCTCACAGTTCAAGTTATTTCACTTTTGACCCCGGCTGCCGCTGACCTTTCAAAACGTATCCAATGTGCAGTTAACTGTACCGGTCCCACCTACCTACAGGAGCTCCTCACTCCTCAGTCCTCACCCCGGACACTCAGGTCACCGTGCCACGGACTAAGCTGGCAACCGTGGAGGATCGCTGGGGCCTCGTCGGTGAGGCCTCAGATTCACTTGCTGTTTTTAAATCTAATCTTGAAACTCACCTGTTCCTCTCAGGTTTTATAATCTCTATGATTTCATAGTATTTTTAGCTGCTTTTAACTTACGTCAGGAAGTTATTTGTCTATAATTGTATCCGTCTTATTTTGACGCTTTTAATCATATGTTTCTTGTGTAAATTATCTCTGTGATTGTTGTTTTTAAAGTGTTCTACATAAATTTAATTAATTATTATTATTTAACAGCTGCAAATGTTGTTGTTGCTCTTTTTGGTGACATATTTTAGCTTCTGCGTCCTCTGCAGTACACAGTATGACAGTGTTGATGGTACAACAACTTTTCAACAATTTTCTTAAAAAAAAATGGGTCTTTATTAGGCTTGTATTTGTGTTTTATATTTATAAGCAAACATCGGATTCAAAATAATAATAATAATAATAAACATTATTTATACAGCACCTTTCATGACGAGGATGAAGAAAGAAGAAGCAAAGAAAATAAAGAGGTAAATGAAAACAGACGATTAAAATGTGAAAATACTGCAACGATAAAAACCAAGAAATCAAACAAAGGAAGCCGTAAGAACAATAAAATATGTAGAAGATAAGTATAAAACTAGTTTATGGCAACGCTGAATAAATACGTTTTTAATTGTGGTTTAAAAAATGTCTCTTATAGTCTCTTTGGTTTTGGTGCATTAAAGGCTGATCTTATTTGTGTGATAGTTTGTATTTTAAATAAACGGCAGCAGAGGATCTAAGAGGCCATGAAGGATTATAAAACGATAAAGAGTTAGTAATATAGACTGCATCCAAACCATTAAGAGCCTTTTAAACAAGTAAAATACCTTTAAAATCAATCCTAAAAGACACTGGGCTCCCTCTTTCTTGTTCTAGTTATAGGAACTCTGGCTGTAGTTTGTCAATGAGGGCATAACAGTAATCTAATCTACTTGAGTTTGTCGGCATCTTGTTGGGATAGGAGTGGCCGTACTTTTGCAATATTTCTAAAATGAGTCTGCAAGTATTCACGGCTAACTGTGGGAGTGATAATCAGGCTTGTGCACACTGAGATTCTGCATATTTCTGCAGGTTTGAGTCTTTATCCTGCAGGTTTGAGTCTTTATCCTGCAGGTTTTAGTCTTTATCCTGCAGGTTTGAGTCTTTATCCTGCAGGTTTGAGTCTTTATCCTGCAGGTTTGAGTCTTTATCCTGCAGGTTTGAGTCTTTATCCTGCAGGTTTGAGTCTTTATCCTGCAGGTTTTAGTCTTTATCCTGCAGGTTTTATGCATCTACTTGCTGATTACCTCACTGATGAGCTTGGCAGCCTGGGTAGCCTTCTTAATGTCGGGACGGTCGACTACAGAAGTGTAGTGGAGGTTGGCTTTGGCGTCCTTCTTGTAGGCAACCTGAGGGGCAGAAAAGCAGAACACTAGTTTGCACCAATGTGGAGATTGTATGCTATAAATAAAATGTTGTTTTATGACGAGGAGATGGAGATGACTCACGCTGCTCTGGTTCTTGGCCACTCCCATGGCGTGCTGAACATCAGGTGGCGTAATCATGTGGTTATATATCGACTTGCCCTTTTCCTTCTCAAACTTCGCTTTGTACAATTTCTGTAAAAAGAAGGAAAAGGAAAGTGAAGTTGCAGCGTTGCACACAGTAATAGTCCAGGATTATGAGACTCCTCATGAGCTCTTTTTTGTACCCCGCTGACGAGCTTGTTGATCTCCTTGCTGTGGGCGGTGTCACGCGTCTCGGGCAGGGTGGTGAACGAGCCCGACTGCATGTCCTTCTTACTGGCCGCCTTGTATTTGCTCTGAGGATGGAAATGTATAAAAACATGTATAGTTAAAGTCATAAACACAGCTATTTAGAGTATCTTATTCTTAACATAAGTAATGTTGACTCTTTACTGAATGAAACTCACCTCTGACACTAAAGTGCGCACGGCCTGTGCATGGAGGATTTGAGGAGTGTCCATGACGGGCATGTAGTGGCCCTTTTCCTTCTCATACTTCTCTTTGTACTTCACCTGGAGAGCAGCGAAAAATATTAGTTATGAAAAAAAAAAAATTCAAAGGGGCAATCGTGCATAAATAAATAAATAAATAAATAAAATATATTTAAAAATAAACATAAAATAAATAAATAATAAATGAAAAAATTAATTAATAAATAAAAATAAATGAATAAAAATCCACTCAGAAATCTTAAAGGAAAGACGCTCCTCATAGCTGCAGAACTCGCCTGAGTGACATGTTAAACATCCAATTATATTAGGTAATAAAGACGTGGAGAAACTTACCTCGCTGGCCATTATGTTATTTTTCAAAGCCAGCAGGGTCAACTTATCATCGACTACGGGTATCACGCAGCCCTTCATCATCTCTTTGTCGTACTTGTACTCAACCTGCGGGTGAAACAACGGGAGCACAATTAGAACAAGGCAAAGTAGTAAAAAATAATAATAATAAAACAAATAATAATAAATAAAGTAGTTTTATTTATAAAGCATTAAGTTTTTATGCACAGAGGCAGGTTCAAGATGCTGGACAGAGAAGTGAAAACAACATAATACAGAGTTAAGACAAAAAGAGTTTCAAATGAGCAAAACAAAAGAGAGATAGATCTTTATAGAAATAAAATAAAAAAAGGTAAAAGAATTAAAAACAAATTAAAAATAATTTCAAATATATAAATAAATAAAATAAATAAATACAAAATATGATAAAATAATATAAATAAAGAAAAAATAAATAAATGCTTTGATTAAATAATAATAATAATAATAATAATAATAATAATGATAATAATAATAATAATAATAATAATAATAGGATGAATGGATTAAAATCAAACACAATTACTTAAGCTTGTAGAGATTTAAGAACTGGGCTGTCTTTTTGGGTTTTGGTCCGAACTCTTGCGGCTGAATTCTGAATAAGTTGCAGGTGCCTGGTGGTCTTTTTAGACAGGTCTTTTCCCTGACTTTGTCTTTGTTTTTGAGGTGATAAATGCTGATTTTGTTATTGCTCTTACAACATCCCTGTTGGATGTTGTTAAAATCACACATTTAAAGAAGAAGCACCAACTCACATCACTCTGCTGCAGGGTGTTCTTGGCAGCGTTCACAAAGTCGGGTCTGTCTGAGGTCCAGATCCACTTGTTCTTGGTGGCTTCATATTTCTTCCTGTAGGTAAGCTAAAAAACAAATATTTAAATCAATATTTTCATGTGTTCAACTCTAATAAATAACGAACAGATGGCGTCACTAAAGACACTCACGTTGCTGATGTTCCTGTAGGCCTCCTTGGCAGCACGGATCTCATGAGCCTCCGGGTCCATGTTGATCTGGGCTTTGCTCTTCTCATACACTTCTCTGTACTTCAGCTGCAAGAGAAACATAAAAACAATGTGTTTCATATGTTGTGTTCCTTTGCCTCTGTAGTATATATTATAGTGCAGCCAGTCTGAGTGGGACTCACATTGCTGGTGATGTCCTTGACCCTCTTCATGTGCTGCTGGTGTGGCGTGTCGTAAGGCAAAGTGTATCCCTTGGCCTTGGTCTTGTTGTGCTCCATCTTGTAGACGATCTGAAGAATAATCATCATCACAGAGTGAGCAGAAATTTCGAGAGACACCAAATCCATTTAACTCACTGGATAAAAAACGAAATTAAAAAAACTCACATCGCCGATTTTCTTGCTGCGTCTGTGGGCCTCGTACTCCGGCGTCTCCAGAACTGAGGTGAACTTGTCTTTGGCTTTCTCATACTGCTCCCTGTACCTCCACTGATGGAGGACGACGAACACAAGGAAGTTAGTAACACTCGTCATAAGTAATCATGTGCTTTTATTCATGTGTATTCTGACAACTTGTTTCTAATTTATGCAGCTAAATAAAGACAAGAGCTATCCAAGAAAAAGGGGTGAATGAGATCTGATGAAAACAGACGTTCGACAACTTAAAGAAGATTTTCATTTAAATAAATGTGTGTTAAGTCACTATCTATTGTGCTATTGAGCTTATATTTATATATTTGCAGTATTATGAAACATCTGTGGTGACATTCCTGGAAAATTACAGTTTTTCTCCATTTTATAAAAACAAAAAATGAAACTATGCACACAAACTCCATACTAACATGCTATTTAGTACGCTAAAACTGTACTTGAGATATTTTAATACGTCTCAAACCTTAGAATGAAACCAGTAGTACGCGAATTGCATACTATTTCTGGTGAAATATTACAGTATTTAACACTGGACACTCTGACGGCATAAATATCCCACAATGCAATGAGGTAGTGACGACAACGTTCATAACAGACGTTGATGGAAACAGCTATGTAACGACAATAATACACTATTAAGTATAAGATTTCACTTTGCTAGGCAGTAATATATATTTTAAATTAATGCAGACTTTGATTCTCACAAACCGATGTTTTGGTCACATGAGGTTGGGCCGGGTTACCATGGTTACACGTCTCTAACCTGGCAAGGAGGCTCTCAAGAAGCGACGACGTAAATTCCGAAAAGATCCATACTACTGTTTATTCACACTAAAGTATGTTGAACGATAGGACACATGTTGAGTATGTAGTAGATAGTATGTGAAGTCACATTTCAAATGATGTCCTCGTCTGAGTCAATTTACAAGAAGATCATTTGACTTTAAATCATTAAATCATTATTATATATAATAAAGCTCTAAGGTGTAAGAACAATTAGATTCTTTAATGTTTTTCATTTACTCTTCTTGTTTTTCTTGGATAGTTCTCTAACAACAGAAGAGCAAAGTCAGAAACAGTTAAAATAATACAGAGTGTATATATATGAGTGAAGTGGTGCCATGCAGGAGTTTATAAAAACATGCTTTATGAAACGTGCAGAGACGTAGAGGAAATGAAAATGCAGACGAGGACACGTGTTACCACCGTTCAGTCATGAAAGTCAGCAGCGTCTTACGTTATCGCTCACTGAATCTGAGGCTTCAATAAAGACGAGCTTTACTAAAGAGAACAGTGAAAATGTCTCTTTGGCATTTTACTGTAGTAGGGTAACAAAAAACGTGTGGGAATTAAATGCAATTTAGAAATTGGCACACGTGTTTTGGAAATGTGCAAAACATTTTGACGCATTCAGCGTCCAATGTTATTATATAATATATTATAAGACCACTAATCTATCTTCGGTCAATATTATTCATCATTACAATATTATTAGTTCTGTGTTATTATAAAAAAATGTAGATATCCCTCCAGGCCACTAGAGGGTTCAGTGAGCCTCCTGAACCAACGCAAACTGCACCTGTGGTGATGACGTCCTAAAATATGAGGACAGATTTAACATTAGAGATAAAACACAGTCTGTTGAAAGGCCAATACCCTTCAGGGTGGAAGCAACTTCTGACTAGTGCCACGTTAAACATAGAATATATTTCTATGAGTCCCAGGACAATATACTTTAGGAGGTATTATCTGCTATTGCTATTTCTTTTCTTTTATATTTATTTTTAAAGTCACATTTAAATAGATATTTTATGTCAAATGTCCTTTTTCATCTGTTTTTTTTAATTTATTTTGTATTTATGTATTTATTAATCTGCTTAAAAAAAATATGACGACAATCATTCGAAGATTCATTCAAAACACCTCAATAGAAATGTCAAATGTTAAAAAAAATACAACATTTGGTGCAGCCCTAGAGTTAAAGGTTTATAATCCATTAGACATGTAGAGTAATGAACAGGGGATGGAGGGATTAGAGCGTGAAGGATAAGGGAGGAGCATGTCTTCAGGAGTTAAAGGGGTTTAAATGGAGGAGAAGGAGCGTCTACAGGACGAGTTGTTAACATCTCGTCCTCGTGTTCTGCTCGTTACCACGGTTCACTGTTTACCTTACTGCTCATGGTGGACTGGTAAAGGGCGGTGAGGATGTCGGGGCGGTGCAGCACATTGCAACCGCTCTTTAGCAGATCCTTTGCTCTGGATTTATACCTCGCCTGTCCACACACACACACACACACAAACAGCATGCCACAGTTGAGGACACATGAAAAACAGCAGTAACACTGGGAGGACTGGAGGAGAGCTCCGGAGATCCGAGTGTGACGAAGGAGCTGTTTGTCCTCATCTGTGCCTTCAGAGAGACAGAAACTCTGCATCTTCATCAGCGTGATGATGAATGTAATAAGCGTTATGGGTAAATGAGTGGCAGCCTCAGTGATGCACTCTCTCTTGTACTTTTTTCTGTTTTTAACCACATCCAGTCCATGTAGTATATCCACCCAGGATCTATTTCTTTACACTATTTGTATTGTTTACAACGTCCAGAACACTTGACGTGTATATAGATCTTTTATTTCTATTTCTACGGCCCGAGCACCGACAATGTCGGGCGGCGAAGGACCTATTGGGCCTCTATAGAGGTCAGCAACCTTCAATAAAAAAAGTATAATCTGTCTGGAGCCGCGAAACATGTGATCATTGTGATGAAGGTCACACAGTTTATAGTCTAAGTATGTAGTATATAAGTCTAATGCAGAAAGAGACAATGTACTACGGAGTATTAGGGCCACATTGAGGGAATAAACATCTGAGATTTACAGAATAAAGTCATAATATTAAGAGAAAAAAGTCGTAGCTTTACGAGAAAAAAGTCTAATATAACGAGAATAAAGTCATAACTTTACAAGAATAAAGTCGTAATATTAAGAGAATAACGTCATCATTTTATGAGAAAAAAGAACACGTAAAATTACTATTTTATAATATTACGACTTTATTCTATAAATCTAAGATTTATTTTTTTCCGTTCATCGCTGCTTGCAGCTTTAATCATTATCGTATTCTTCTGTTCTGTTATTTCTATTCTGTGTAAGAACACTGAGAGAGCTGCATAGATTCCCTGTATGTCTGTACTTGGTGAAATCAACCTGAATGTGATGCTGAGCGATTAAACCATCTCTCTGATGGCACAAATGAAGGAGCGTCCTGCTCACTCAAGATAATCCAGCTGCTATTTGAGTGGCATTGTTTACAACGACCTAAAAGAAAAAGAGAAAGAAAGGTTGAAAGAGCTATCATGCGGCGGCGGCGGTGGCGTCGACCAGCGGCAGGTCTGTCGACAACCTCATGCACCAGTGCGAGAGGTCCGGCATCCAGGAGGCAGGCCGGGCCGGGCCGGCCGTGGGGGGGGCGTTTACCTGGCTATTCTTCCTGTTCTCTCTGGCCAGCAAGTACGTAGGATCATCTGTAGTGATGGTGAACTTATCCTTGGTTTTCTCATAAGTAGCTCTGTAGGCTCTCTGCTCAGAACGTCAGAAGGTGGTTAAACACAAACGTCCACAAAACAACGCACGCTGTCATGTGATGAGACTTTTCCAGGGGGGACAAAAGGACGGTTAAAAACAAGTCAGTGGTGGAGTAAAGTACATTTGTGTGGAGCAACCTGGGCAGTACATTCATCTGGATGCTCTCTGTGCGTCCTAGTAAGGACAAAGGAAGTCCACCTGTCCATATTGTTATTGACACTTCTAATTATTATAGACTGCTGCAACATCGTGTTTTCTATATTCATCACCTTTGTCTAAATGTACTTTATATCCTGAGTAATCTCCAAATTTGGAAGTAATCTTTTTTAACTGTAAAGTACATTTAAGTACGACTTTATACTTCTACTCCACTACATTTCAGAGGTAAATATTGTACTTTTTTACTTCTTTACTATATTTATCAGACAAGTTAAGTTACTTTTTACATAAAAAAACACATGATATGTTTTTATAATAAGATGCACCTGTCAGTGGTCTAGTTGACGGTCTTAACTATTATTGTATTTACACATAGTAAATACTCATGCGTCTTATTATTTTTTTTTATTTGTCAACAGTTGTTTTAACAATTATTTGCTTTGTTTTTTTTAATTTATTTTTTTCCCCCTTTTTCCGAGGTTGTTTTCATTTATGCAATTCACAGTTCGTAATAACAATAGTTTATAAACCAATTGTTAAGTAGTTGAGCTTAGAAACAAACACAGTAGGTACACTAGAGAAAACAACATCAGCATTCAAAATTGGAATCAAATTTAAAAAAGAATAGAATAAAATAAAAAATAAAAATTATTATTATTATTATTATTGTTATAATAATAATAATAATAAGTATTATTATTATTGTTATTGTTATTATTATTATTATTATTGTTATTGTTATTATTATTGTTATTATTGTTATTATTATTATTATCTTTATTATTATTGTAATAATAAATTAAATAAACAAATAAGTTAATAAAAAAAAGGTTTTTATTTTTTATTTGGGTTTTAATCTGCATGTTTTATTCACTCTTACTAGTTGGTTGCTGATCCTAATTATTTACATTTTATTCCTACTTCTTTACGGTTTCTATTTAAGGAGCGGTAAGTTATACTCTCACTGTACCTCATTTAATTTGATTTAAAAAAAGACAAATTTGCACCCTTTGCTAATGTATATAGTATCCTATGTTTATGTTCTATATGTTAATTGTAGTAGTTTGGTATATTTATAGCGTAATCTAATATATTCTTTGTATTGTGTATTATAGATACGGTATGTGTTGATATATATATTTACTGTGTATTTATTCTTCCTACTGCTGCTGTAACACAATCATTTAGGTATCAATAAAGTACATCTATCTACAGTATGTGAAGGATCTGAGTGCTTCCTCCACCACTGAAATAAGTTGATATGAAGAACATTAAAAAGAACAGGTCATAAACATTACAGTCAATATTAATAATACCAATAACACTCTTTTACCTCCGAGCTGAGAGTCCAACAGAGATGCACAGAGACAGAGAAATGTGATTAAAGTGTCCTTTTGACAAAGTAATTAAAACAATATTTTTTTCTATAAACATAAATGTAAATGTGTTGTGTTAAAGGATGGAGGGACTCACATTGTTGATGAGGGTGGAGGCGTACTTGGCGGCCTGGAAGAACGGCGTGTCGGCGGTGTACTTGAAGTTTCCTCTGTTCTTC
The DNA here is from genome assembly GCA_916701655.1 of Sebastiscus albofasciatus. Taxonomy (NCBI): domain Eukaryota; kingdom Metazoa; phylum Chordata; class Actinopteri; order Perciformes; family Sebastidae; genus Sebastiscus; species Sebastiscus albofasciatus. The sequence continues at coordinate 48,898 of CAKAOI010052055.1, forward strand.
TCAAAGGAGGATTTGTACACTATCTGTTATCAAGAAATGAAACTGCTATTAGGAACATGCAGAGAAATATAACGCTCCACTAAAGATCCCTTTATATAGTACAATAAAAAACACACTTGTAACATGAATTTGGTATTTTCTGTAGTATGAAATAAACATTTTGTGAACGACATAGATCCGTCACCTCGCTGTACAGCGTCTTGTTCCTCTCAGCCTGCACCAGCTCAGGTGTGTCCCACACATAGCAGCCGATACCCTTCAGCCACTCCAGGTCCTCCTTGTACTTCACCTAAAGAGGGACATAAAGAGAGGGTTTAATTCAAATATCAATGATACTATATGCCCTTCTGTCTACTGTGATGTATTTAACGTAGGGTTGGTGACTCACGGTGCTGACGTTATCGTTGGCAATTCTGCTAAAGAAGAACTCGGGACGGTCGGGGATGGACTTCCACGTCCCGAGAGAGTTGATGTACTTCTCCCTGTATTTAACCTGAGAGATACAGAGAAAAAAACAGAGCTCAAATTTAAAATGATCTTATTTTTTTGTTATAATTATCTTAATAAAAGTGTGCAAAGACATTCACAACATATAATCAGTTTCAATATCTGACCTCGCTGATGTCATCAGTGACCCTGCGGTGGTAGGTGATGTCCAGAGCGTCCTTGACTGTGTGGTAGTGGCCCTTAGAGAGCTCAAAGGTCTCTTTGTAACGCAGCTGCACACATGAAGAACAAAAAAGATTTTCATCAACACAAAAGCCATATTGTTTTTTGCACTGATTTGTTGTTTCAAATGTTTTTATTGTGAGGCATCATTTTAAAAAAATCACAAAGCATGGTATCACCATGCTTCTCTTCCACATAAACACATGTAATGTCAAAAGACATAAGAAAAACAAATAAATGTAATTAAAAAAATACAATATATATTTTTTTAAATAAATAAACAAATAAATAAAATAAAATAATTAAAAATAGAACACAATAAAATAAATAAAATATTTAAAATGAAAGTAAAACAATAGTAATTACAAACATAAATAAATTATATGACTAAACATAATAATAATAATTATTATTATTATTATTATTACTATTATTATTATTTGTATTATTATTATTATTATCAATAATAATAATAACATTATTATTAATTATAAATTATTATTATTATTACTATTATTATTATGTTATAATTATAATTATTATTAATAATAATAATAATAATAATTTTATAATTTCACATGCAAAATATTCTTGTCTACATATCAAAGAAAAGCAACTAGACCTCTAAGCGGCAGTTAAAATTTGGTTCCTTCTGCAACATGAGAGACTAAAGATTGCCAGATTTTCACAAAATATTTTACTGAGAAATCAGATTCTCTTTTGCACTGATTTGCACCGGTAGTATTTTGTGGTATGGTTGAAAGTTCATGAAACAATATTCAGACTATTGTAAGAAACACAAATTCTCCATCAGCTCATGAAATTCTTAATGAGTAGTTTCTTCAGGTGGAGTAATGCAAGTTTAATGAACAACGAGCGTACTCACATCACTGGACTGGAGGTAGGACTTCTTGGCACGGATCAGCAGAGGTGTGTCGGCGATGGCGGTGTACCTGTGCTTCATCTTCTCATACTGGTCTTTGTATTTGTTCTGAGGGAAGAAAAGAAGAGAGTCAGATCATCAGATCATATCACTGAATACAAATACAAACATTTCACAGAGGTGATGAAGGTACGGCTGATAAACAGCAAGGAAAACCATGTAGAGGGAGACTCACATCACTGCAGATGACTTTCATTCTTCTAGAATGGCCCATCGTTGGAGTTTCAATCTCTTGAGTGAAGTGAGCTCTCTCCTTACTGGCCAGGCTGGTGTACTGGAACTGCAGAGAAGCAGATAAAAACACTGATTAGATTATCAGTAAGAGAAGAAGATAAATGTGTAACAGTGTGATTCTGAACTTGCAATGTTAGTCAGCTGCTGGGCCCATTTGGCTCTGGTGATGTCCACCGAATCCACCGTGGTGGAGACCTTCGCCATCTCCTGCCTGCTCTGGGATTTGTAGATCAGCTGGAAAATAGAGGAGAAAGAAAAAAGGTTAAATACAAACTATGTTCTGAACATAAATACACTGAACGCTGTATTATAATGAGACTATTAAAGTGGCAATCTTTTAGTTGAATTTCTCATTACATCCCGACAGAACTCAACAAATCAAATGCTCAAAGTTCGGTGTCAGTTTGGTTGTGGCAATTCTAAACCAATCCCACCTACTGCGCACAGAGGTTTAAGGGAAGAACAGTATATTATGAAAAAAGAAAATGAAAACGCCCTTTTAAACACAAGGGGGAACACAAGGCAAAAACCTTGTGCCGAAAGGTAAATTCAGAGCGCCCGCTCTACCAGGTGAGCTATAACGCACAGTGGGATGTGTTTGGCGCCCCACTATATAAATAAATAACACCACTCGTGTACGAAGGGTGAAACAGAAAACTTAACTTGCAAACCAGCTGAAAGAAGTAACTATGCACCTGCTTCCAAGAGGAGAGTAATATTATAATAATATTATGGTCTCGCAGATAGGAAGGAGAACGGCTTCATTCAAGGTGCAGACCGTGGTGACGGTCAGAGTGAGGGCGAAATGGATCTTCATTTTTTAAATAAGGGCTATTAGAGTGTTCGTACTGGGGAGTGGGATCAACTGAAATGCCGGGTATTGCAGGAAAAAGGCAAAATGAATGCGGTCTTTACTATGATTTGGACAATTTTGTACCAATATTCGACGGGCCGGATTAAAAAATTGCTGCTTGTCTGTTTTTTTATGTTAGTGTTTCCTGTGTTTGGTGGGCTGGAGACAAATTTCCACCCTGGTGGACGATAAAGATTTATTGTATTGTATTGTGTTATTTGGGCATGCAGTTTAAATGTTGGAAAAGGACACACAGGTGCTGTTACCAGCAGTAAAGATGCTGTTACCAGCAGTAAACAGCGTGTCGCCAACTCAGCCAGGACTGAAATCTTAATGATTGCCACTTTAACATAATGTGATAAAGTGTGTTTCGGGGGAAAAGGACTCACGCCGCTCATGTGGGTCTTGAGCTCAGTCACACGTTTATACTCCGGTGTGTCCAGAACCACGGAGAAGTTGGCGAGGTTCTTCTTAGCCTCCACCGGATAGGTCACCTATAAAAGACAGGAACACAGAGGATTGTGACGCCGCTGCAGGAAATTCATTACGACTAAAGATGATATAAAAGGGAAACACATACTCTTTGTTTGTTGATGTTGCGGACGTGGATCATCTCCGGGGTGTCGTACAGGAAGCAGCCCAAGCCTCTCAGCCACGTCAGATCCTCTTTGTATTTCAGCTAAAATTAAAAGACAAAATGATTTTAACGAACGTTTTCTAACTGAAGTTTTAAAATCGTACGTGTCTCTTTTCGCCCGATACCTCGCTGGTGATCTCGTTGACGTGGAAGCAGTGCATCAGCTGGGGCGTGATGGGCAAAGAGATCAGCTGGCCTCTGCTGTTGTAGTACTTCTCTCTGTAGCACAACTGGGATGAGAAGGAGAACGATGAATAGAACACAATATTCAACTCCACATGAACAGAAATAGGTGCGTGAATGAAAGTGAAAGTGGTTCCATACGTCGCTGAGGTGAGCCTGGTTCATCTTGACTTGTTTGATGTCGGGGGTGTCGTAGGTTGTGTGGATCTTGTCCTTGTTCTTGTGGTAGTCCTCCCGATACAGACGCTGGGGAAGGGAAGACGGCAACACGTGAGATTTATCTAGTGGATAAAAAGTATATTAATAGAAACAGCAGCAGCGGTGTGCGTTATCTTACGTTGTTGGTGATCTTGTTCGCCTTCCTTGAGTTGACGAAGCTGACGCCCTCTGGATGAAGAGTGTAGGCCTTCGCCTTCGTCATCTCATAGACTTCCTTGTACTTCACCTGCACGAATAACAGCAAAAGTAAATGATTCAAAACAACGTTCACAATCAGGTTAAAGTGAATTAAAAGAATGACTGGCTGATTGAAGACGGCGACTGTACTTACATCGCTGGTGACGACGCTGTTCAGCTTCGCCTGCTTGATGAGCGGGGTGTCGTGGGGCAGCGAGTAACCAGTGGGCATGGAGCTCTTGTTGGCCTCCTTGTACCAGTTCTGAGAGAGGACAAGACAACAGGGTAAGAGAGGACAAGACAACAGGGCATCACATAAAGAGTCCTATGTTAGAGGGTGAGAGAGGACAAGACAACAGGGTAAGAGAGGACAAGACAACAGGGCATCACATAAAGAGTCCTATGTTAGAGAATTGAAAAACAACCTATTGAAAGATTTGATTAGTGCCTTGTAAAAACATTCTTACATTATACATGTTATGATGTTAATGTCTAAATACTGAATATAAAGGAACATTTTCTTACATCACTCTGGATGTAGTTAGCCATGCGTGCCCGCTCTGTGTCAACGGTGACAGCCGGAGCGCTGTTGGTTCCCTTGATGTTGGCGTTGTAATCGTAGCGATAGTGCAGCTGGAAAAAAAAGAGGAGAACAAAAAGATGTTTGGTCACGTAATGAAATATAGAAAACGGTAATGAGCCAACATCGGGATGAACATTTCACTCACATCGCTCAGGTTCTGAGAGTTCTGCTTGGCCGTCTCGTACACCGGAGTGTCCGTCACCACCGAGTACTCCTTGAAGCACTCGATGCCTTTGGCTCTGTACTTGTTCTGGAATAAAAACACAAAGACAATGAAAGTTGGAGACATTTGAACCGTGGCAACATAACTATGTAACCCAAATAAGTGGAGAGGATGTGAAATTGAGAGAATCTATCGTGAGGGCTGACCAACCTCGCTCTGGAGATCACCAGCGTGTTTGACGCGGAGGATCTCCGGCGTGTCCCAGGCATAGCAGCCGATACCCTTCAGCCAGTTCAGGTCATCCTTGTAGAAGATCTGAGAAGAGGACACAACAAAACACACACGTTAAGTGACTTAGTGCCAAAATTAAAACTGAATAAATAAATATAAATACATAAAGGACTCAATAAATAAACAAAACTAATATTAAAAATAAATGTAAGCATTAATTAATTGATAAAATGTTCTCATTTACTCCTTTATTTATTCACAGTAGCATTAATTCCCCTATCTATCTACCCTTCTATTTAATTTTCCCTTTTATTTATTTTTTTAATATTTATTAACTTTTAAATGTATTTATTTATGCATTTATTTTTTATTTATTCTAAATTTATTTTTAAATGTATTTATTCATTATTAAATTGTATGTATTTAATTATGTATTTAACCTCCAACTTAATGCATTACAGTATAATAATATGCAGTATTATTAAGGTCTGCCCAAAGCCAGTTGATCGACTGCTCCACCCGTCAAAGAATAGCAAAAGCAATATGGGAAAAGAATAAAAATAAATAAATTACATTATATAAAAATGAATAGTAGAAGAAATACTGATAGAGTAATTCAAATGCAAAAAATAAATATAAACAGAAATAAATGAACAAATACATTTTATATTTATTCTTTTATATTTTATTATTTGTCTTCCACAGGTTTTTATTCTTTTATTTATTTATCTTTGTATTTCCATGTTTTTTTATTTACTTATTTATTTTTTTATTTTTTCAACTTTATTTTTCCACATTTCTTTTTACTTATTCTTTTACAGATTTATTCTTTTTTATGGCAGTTTAGCGACCGCAAAAGCTGCACAATTCTTTTGTGAATTCGCCCCTCGGTGTTGGCTTCATTGAATTTTCAATGTATAAATAAATATAAATAATGTGCAAGAATATGGCGGCTCCTTTGAACAATCTTTAGCTGCAGAATATGAAGATGAAAGTAGTTACTCACGTCGCTGAGCTGCTCGTTGACCTTGCGTGCCTGGGTGTACACCTGCATGTCGGGGAGACATATCCACTGGTGCAGATACTTGCGGTAGTGGATCCCGCTGACGGTGGACTGGGTGTTGCGGGCGGACAGGATCTCCAGCATGTCTGGTGGGATGTGGTTCTTGGCCTTGGTCTTCTCATAGTTCTCCTTGTACAGACGCTATAAGATGGACAACACACAACCTGTACTCTCCTGTATTCGTCTTAATTAAATGAAATATGGGAGATGAACAACCAATCTAACTTACATCCAGGACCAGCTTTCCAACTCTGACACAGCGAGCGGTGTTGGGATCCTCCTCCAGAGACTTGGGCAGACTGTAGAGGGATTTGAACTTCTCGTAATCCTCCTTGTACTTCACCTAAAAAGCGGGAAACAGGATTGTCTCTTAAAAGGTGAAAGGTCAGAATCCAAGCACAGTCATAACATGGAATGAAAAGTTAAACTCACCCCGCTGAGGATAACCTTCTGCTGTTTGGCGTGTTGCAGGGCGTGTGAGTCGTGTGGGATCTGGTAGCTCTTGGCTTTGATTTTGTCCCAGGCAGAACTGTATTCTTTCTGTTGACAGAAAAAGCAAAATCAACACGTTTGCACGTTTGTGAACATTTACAAAGCTGATAATCGACTGAAAGAGAGATCTTCACTTACTTTGCTGAAGTAGTGCTTAAAGTTGTGGCACTTGGCGTAGTCGTAGGTATCCAGGACGGTGGTGTACAGGTGCTTCTCCTTATGATAAGCCTCCCTATAGTTGAGCTGTCAATGACAAGTGTTTAATTAATGCTCTCAATTGAACTTAAACACTATATACTGTATATATATATATATATATATATATATATATATATATATATATAGATATGTTTTTAAAAAGTCCAGCTCACTCACATCACTGGCCCAGGTGTGACCCAGGACAGCAGTCACATAAGCCGGGGTGTCCGTCACAATGGAGTACTGGTTGAAATCTTTCTTGGCATCGTGTCTGTATTTAAGCTACAAGGGAAGATAGCACATAGATCAATTATCATAAAGTCAATCATAAATAACATTTCTGAAGGTTTCCCGTGTTGTTACTCACCTCGCTCTGCAGCTCGTAGGACTTCTTGGCGCGAACGATCTCCGGTGTGTCCCAGACGAAGCAGCCCATACCCTTCATCCAGTTCAGGTCATCCTTGTAGAACACCTGTTGAATGGCACAAAGCAAAAAATGGCATGTTCAATAACGGAGACTAGGGCTGCAGCAATTCATTATTTTAGTAATCGAGTCATCTGCCGATTATTCCAGCAATTAAATGAGTAATTGTCATAAATAATTACTTTACTTTCTGTAAATAATTTGTGCAATAATTCAACTGTACAGTACCATTCTGGCATGTATTCTGTATTTACTTATAAGCATTTTGTATTTACTTCTTTGCACTGTGGTTATACGCTATATATTGCACGCCTTAATGCAAATATTTGTACTTATTTCCCATTTCTTATATTCTCATTTTCTTATTTTTCAATTTTAGTACTTATATTTCTTTACATATATTTTGTTTGTATTGTAGCATTATGTACATAATTTACATGATACAACTTCCCCAGTTGATTACTGACATTAAGATAATTGTTTTACAAGTTTTCTGAAATGTTATGTTTAAATATGCAAATATCTAATGCTAACTTTTGCTGAATTTAAGGGAAATCTACAGACGCATATAGACAAAGTAGTAAAGTAAACACCTAAATGTGTATTTTGGATGTTTTCTTTCCACTAGTCTGAAAGAAGACATGTTATGGAAGCAAAATAGCCCAAAATCAGTTTGTGAAAAACGATGCTTTGCCTGGGGTATCTCCTCTTAAAGACAGCTTTTATCAAATTCCAATTAACCACATTTTGTAAATATATATACTGTATATACATTTGTAAAATCAGGTACAAGCAGCAGCAGATGTGCCCTGAAGAAGGACTTACATCACTGAGGATCTCATTGGTCTTGCGGGCCCGGATGGCGTCCTCCTGATCAGGGTGGCAGGTCCACTGGTGCAGGTAGGTACGGTAGAGGACGTCGCTCAGCATGTCCTGGCATCGCTTAGCAACCTGGTTGGCGATGATGTCAGGCGGGAGGTGGGTCTTGGTCTTGTTTTGATGGTAGTCATGGTGATAGACTCTCTGTGAAGACATGCATACCATGGGAGAGTTATTGACATTTCAATCAACAAATTCACCTAAAGTAAATCTTATGTGGATTAAAACAAAATATGAAACCCTGATATCTGTTCATAAAAGTGATTATAGAATAAAAGGACATCTTACCAGTCCCTTGTTCTTCTCCTGGTCTCCACAGCGCACCACCTCAGGGAAGTCCACCAGGGTGGCGGCCATGTAGTGACCCTTGGTCTTCTCATGGGTATCCTTGTACTTGACCTAGTAGGATCCAGAATAACACATTTTTACATTCTGTGAGAAGAAAACGTGACTTATGATCAGCGATGACCACCATAACGCAGTGCAGGACACTCACATCACTAGCGATCTCTCTACCCTTCTTGCCGCTGAGAAGTGGGATGTATTCATGGTCCAGCTTGTAGCCTGTAGCCTTGGACGTGTCCCATTGTTGTTTGTAGAGTTTCTGAAATCACACGGGCACAATGTTTAAGACAATGCTGATATATGATGTGATATAGAAACAACAAATATCATAAATAAATGAATTACCTCACTGATGTTCTTGGACACCTCCCTGCTGTGGGCCAGTTGAGGAGTGTCTTCTGAACCGATATAAATACCCTTCTCTGCATTGAAGGTCTCTTTGTACTTCAGCTATAGAAGGAAGCAAAATAACAGAGTTTATATGTGATTGTTTATCACCATGATTCTTCAAATTTAGAAGTGTTATATTTCACATACATCACTGAGGTTGGCGGCAGCTATCCTCGCCAAGATGAGCTCGGGGCGGTCCACGATCAGGGTGAATTTACCGAAGCATTCTTGGGCGCCTTTCTTGTAGAGCCTCTGCAATGTGATGAGATTACAGCATCGAGGTGAGACACGAAAGTGATGGGAAAGAAAATGTTTTGAAAGAAAATGAGAGACTGAATGTATGTATACGGTACCTCGTTGAGATTCTGCTGGGCCTTCCTGACCTTGACGTGGTCAACGGACTCAGCTGCCGACCAGCCGCAGCCACGGAGCCATTCCATATCAGCCTTATAAATATTCTGAAAACAGAAAGAAAGACACATATAAGGAAGTTAAGATAGACGTTTCTGTCCGTCAATTTATTGTATGAATATTAGGGGTGGAAGAAAATATCTAAAATATTGAATATCGCGACCTAATGTTTCGTAACTGTATCGATTCTCAAAAATGAATAGTTCAATTAACAGTTTACATACAAAAAACTAACTCAGTCCATACTGATACTGGATGTTACAGGAACTAGTTTACTCAGATTTGATGTATATGGAGGTGTTTTCTTTATACGACAGTTTTCTTAAAATTTGATTTTAAAAATTGCATTATATCGCTGTACTATAAACTATATATATATAGTATACTATATATACTATATTGCTTATAGTATAAGGTGACCATATTTTCAAACCTCCAAACCAGGATCTTTAAGTGTACCGCACGTTCGTGCACGTGCACGTGCATGTGCGTAATTGTTGCTTGACAGCGCTCAACATCACTGCAGCGGTGCGCTGGGCTGGCTCTCTATATACTTATCTCATGCGCACAAATTTATGAATGAGTGGAACATGATAATAAACGTCTATGCAAGTATAATATTGTTATTTTAATTATGGTGAAAACCAGGACATTTGAGTGTTAACAGATATTTGTCGGGACTCGGGACATCCAGCTTGAAAACGGGACAGTCCCGGATAAACCGGGACGTCTGGTCAACGTAGTCTAAAAGCCCCAGAGGCTAACAATTTAACAAGTGGGTAACATAATGCAAAAGACATAATGACAGAGGAAAAAGACGAGGCCGTTGGGAATATAAAAAATTTCCACAGACCTAAAATTACGAAGAAAAACAATAAACGACTAAAATTACAATATATTCACTTATTTTACGCCGAAAAATGAACTTCTATGGCCTCCGCAATTTCTGACAATGTCAACAAACACGTCACAGCACGACCCCGTTTGAAGGCACCACGAGTGAAACAAGGAGCTAGCATTAATGTTAGTGGGCTAAAGACACGCGGTGGTCCCACAGAATAAATGAACTCAATCAACTAACTGTAACATATAACGTTAGTTGCTCTAACTAGGACAACCTAATGACCACAGAGTAAACATTATTAATCGGTCGGCATCCCAAACAGAACACGTACAAAGTGTCTGCTAACCGTGTTAACTGACTCTCAGTCGAATGCATCGTGGTTGCTCATAGCGACGGCACCTGTGTCCTCGTAAAACCCTTCAATTTGACTGTAATCCATTTTAAACACGTACTCATCTGTGTTTAGTCTACGGCAAACATTTATGTAAGTTACAACAATCACTGAGGCAATCCGCTGAAAGTCATTACTGTTAGCAAACAGTAGAGTCACTACGACTTGCCACCGCAGTAATGGCGGCGGAGCTATACACCGCCCTAATGAATATGATAAATAAGTCCTAGGTTAGTGGGATTAACACTCACATCACTCTGAAGATCGTAGGCTTTGCGGGCCTGGATGACGTCGCTGGAGTCTGGCATACAGGTCCACTGGTGCAGGCGGGTTCTGTAAAGGTCATCATTCACTTGTCTCTGGCACTTCTTGGCCAGTTCAAACTGCAGCATGTCCACCGGCAGGTTGAACTTGGTCTTGGACTGGTTGAAGTCCTTCTTGTACAGGGCATCACTGGCAATCTTGGCTGAGTGCAGAGCCAGCACGATCAGAGGGTCGTCCTGGCAGCTGAGGGCTCCGATGTGGTGGCCCACCTGCTTACGGTAACTCTCAAGGTATTTATGCTACAGGACGGACAGAAAGCATAAATTAAGAACTCCAATAAATGTTCTTATTATGAAAGGTATTATGACAGATGTCCCACTACTCACTTGACTCTGCACTTTACTGTTTTGAATGCACTGCTTGATCGGTACGGCGTCTCCAGGCATGAAGTAGCCCGTAGCTTTGACCTTATCCCAATCTTTGGTGTACAGTTTCTGCAACATACAGAAATGGTTATTATAGGTTTACGATGATATAGTGCTGATAATAATAGGGGATCAAATTCTTGAATTGTTGAATCATCTTACCGGGTGGATGTTCTTGGCTACCTCTCTGGCTGTGGCCAGAATTGGAGTGTCCGTCACCGTGTACTTGATCTTGTCCTTGTGCCAGGTCTCACGATATTTAGCCTGAGCAGAGCGACAAATCAAAATTCAGTTACCAGAACAAAACTCAAATCTGTTCAGTGATTCCAAACCTTTTTTCCTTTTCTATCATTGAGTAAACTAACGACCCGAAGAGACATATTTTATGGATATTTCATATTATATTTAATGCATTACAATAACAGAACAGAACAACAACGCAGTAACTGCAGGACGTTTGTGTAAAACAAGCAATTTCGATGAATTTTGAGCAGATTATTTCCTGTTTTCTTGTTATGTTTAGGAACTTTTAATACAATTCTCTCTATTATGTTTCACATTTTTAACAATTATTCATACTTGATAGGCTTCTTTTCTTCCTCCCTGACCCTTGGCCGTTGTTCTATCAGCTCTTTGGTTGTTTTAACTGTGTACTTTTCTAATGCAGGACGAGGCTGTTCAGCAGAGAAGAAAGGCTCTGTGAATATAACTTGTGATCAAGTCTTCACCGTGCCGTTTACTCTGCTTTTATCCAATGCATTTTGTATCCAATAATACAAACTTTAATGTAATGAAATAAGATTTATAACAGCAACTGCATATTTTTATGCATTTTTTAAAAAAAGGTTGTCTTAGGCTGCATTCACACCAAATCAGGCGTTGCAGCGATACAGCGCAGGGTTGTGCGGCGGTGTGGGCGTGTCATGTGACGGCCCGTTAACACCAAGCGACTGCACAACATTAACATCATTTGTTCCCTCATTGCTGGGTTGTGCAACTCTGGATCGCTGTTTATGTGATTGGCCACCGCAGCGTGACGTTGGGTTGCGTTTCTTCAAATTCAACTTTTTGCCGCAGGCTTGTTGCGTTTTTTCCGGTATCCCCCTGCGGTCGCCACCGCTGCAGATTAAACACACTATACCCACATTCAAATAAATGGGAAGACGGCCGTGAATGCAGCCTTACACCCCTTAAAATCAAGAAGGCCTCGCATCTCACACCCCTAGTGCCCTAGTGGGGGTCGGGACCCGCAGTTTGGGAACCAGTGGACTCAAAATAAGCATCTGTATAGCAGAGAGTCATCCTCACCTCGTTGAGGACATCAGCAGCATTCTTGGCACAGACCAAGTCAACTCTGTCGGTTGGAACTTTGAATTTCTGCTCATCCAACTTGACGCGGTAACCTCTCTGGAAAACGGCAAGGAAGACATGTAAGAACAATAATTTACTAAAAGATACACGTGCACTCTAAAGATATATATACATGTTTACAAATATATATATATAAATGTCTGTGATTTCACGAGTAACTATAAAGTCAAATTGTAGTCAGACTTACCTCAGCCAGGACCTTCTGTGCATGCTTCACCTTCATAACATCCACACACTCATGTGGCATCCATCCACATCCACGTAACCACTCCATATCAGCTTTGTACACAGCCTGAGGGAAACAAAACAGGTGAGAGTTAAAGGGCTAATATAGGAGTATACATATCAAAAGATCTAATAAATATTTGATCATTGTTATAATCCTGACTTAAACCTACATCGCTCTGCAGATCGTAGGCCTTCCTGGCCTGGACCACGTCGGATGAGTCCGGCAGACACGTCCACTGGTGCAGATGAGTTCTGTAGTTGAAATCGTTGACTTGGATCTGGCACTTCTTGGCCAGTTCAATATTCAGCATGTCGACCGGCAGGTTGAACTTGGTCTTGGACTTTTCGAAGTCCTTCTTGTACAGGGCGTCACTGGCGATCTTGGCTGAGTTCAGAGCCAGCATGATCAGAGGGTCGTCCTGGACGCAGCGAGCACCGATGTGGTGGCCGACCTGTTTACGGTACGATGCGAGGTACTTGTACTAAAAGAGAAGAGATGAAGGATTGAATGATGAAGCCAAGAAAGTATTACATTTATGAATCTGTTGTATTTAAAATCCTTTATCTTACATCGCTAATGATATCTCTGGAAGCTCTAGCCTTCAGCACAGAGATAGCGTCCTCCTTGATATGGTAGCCTTTGGCCTTCTGGTCATCCCATGCCTGTGTGTACAGTTTCTGCACACAGCAAGAAAATATGATCAAAAAGACTGCAACAAATGAGATATTTATATACTTTGAACATTGGCAGAACTTGTGATAATGCAAACTTACATTGCTGATGTTGATGGCATTGGCCTTGGACAGCACACAGGCGGGGATGTCACTTGGCAGGTGAATGCTGATCTTGTCTTTATCCCAGACTTCCCGATATTTCCTCTGTCAGAAAGAAAACAAACGTTCTCATTTATACAGATATTTAATATGAAAATATGTAGTGAGTCTTAAATATGTCATTACTCACATCACTGATGTTGTCGGCGTTCTGCTTGGACAGGACTATAGCCGGGAGGTCGACAATACTGGTGAACTTCACCGTGCTCGGGGGCTGGCGGTAGCGCCTCTCGTTGAAAATAGCCATGGCGTTTCTAGCTTTGACGACGTCCACGGATTCATGTGGTGACCAGCCGCATCCTCTCAGCCACTCCATGTCAGCTTTGTACACTGCCTGAAAATCAAAAATCAGTTTTAACCCCAAGCAACCTCCCAAGCACCTTGGAAAGAAAAAAAAGCGTCACGGAGGCGTTTTCCACGCGTTTTTAGACACGGCATGTGTAAGGCTCTTTAGCTCTGTCAGCCCTGTTGCCATTGTTTGCACGGCTAGTTGCTAGCTGCCACCATATTGAGAGCCATGTGGAGGCAATCCCTCAATCATAGATATGCTCTGAATTTGTAATTTAACACCTTTAATCTTTTATAATTTTCTCTCATTTTTGCATAATAGAAACACAAATGTTCTCCCTTCCTCCTTGTGTATGTGTATGGTTTTTAAACTTGTGTTTTTGCTGCTGAAGTGTAAAGCGCTTTATGCTGCATTCTTTGCATGAAAGGTGCTATATAAATAAAGTTTATTAATTTGTCTGACTGGTGGACGTCTCAAAGGGATTTTTATTAAATTTGCAGGATGCAGATCTAGGTTCAAAATGTTGGGAGAGATCTGAATATCTAAGAAACCAACAGACACCAACATCCATTGTGATAATGATGCCTTTTGGTGTTACAGTACAAGTAGGATAAGACCTAACAACAATCCTCTCTGACTTCATCAACTCTCCACAAGCCAAACCTAAACTTCACTTGTACTCACATCGCTCTGTAAGTCGTAGACCTTTCTGGCCTGGACCACGTCGGTGGAGTCCGGGAGGCAGGTCCAGTTGTGCAGATGAGTTCTGTAGTTGAAGTCGTTCACTTGCTGCTGGCATTTCTTGGCGAGCTCAATCGTCAGCATGTCCACTGGCAGGTTGTACTTGGTCTTGGTCTTTTCGAAGTCCTTCTTATAGATGTTGTCGCTGGAGATCCTGGCTGCGTTAGCGGCCAACATGATCAGCGGGTCGTCCTTGACACTGAGCGCACCGATGTGATGGCCACATTGCTTGCGGAAACCTGCCTTGTACTTGTACTGAAAATTCGGGATGGAAATATTTTGATTAGTTTCTTAATCATTGCAGTGAAATAACGAGAAGAATTCAGCTTGTGGTATAGACTTACATCACTGACGATGTCTCGGGAGGCCTTGGCTGCTAAAACAGAAATTGCATCTTTGGGAAGGTAGTAGCCTTTGTTTATGGCGTCCACGTAGCCTTCACGATATTGTTTCTGGGGAAACAAGAATTAGGCTGTTAGGTTTTCTGATATATACACCATAATACAAAATACCAGACTATTCTCTTTACACTAGATGTGATTAAAAGGTCAACAATTTCACGACAATATCATTCATCCTTCAAACTTTACCACAATGAACTGATTCAGAGATAAACATGTACTAATTGGTTATAGAACTACGTGACGTGGCAGTATATTACCAGACTGGTGTTGATTTTATTCTGCTTGGCCAGGACGATCTCCGGGGTGTCCGGCATGACGTGAAGGGTGGTCTTATCCTTATCCCAGGCAGAAGTATATGCTTTCTGTAAAAGGCATATTAACACGGTTTAGTCAGAGTCAAACAAAGATTTGGTATAATACTTTCAGAATACCCCCCCTTCATAAGAAAACAAAACTAAATGTAGCCACAAACGACAATTTCCAGGGTTCAAGCTAACACAGACCGGGTCTAAACCTTTGACACTTGCATTGAAGATAACTACCAAGTTTTATGACAATCGGACAGACGCTGATTCATTTAAATCTGTTGCACTGGTATCCCCCCTCGTGGTCAATTTGAATGAAATTTTCAGGGTATTTTTTAAATACTTTTGTGGACATATCCTGTAAGTTTCGTGATGATTTGCCCAATGGTTGTGGAGTTATTGATGTGCTGAGCCAAGCCCTTTGAAAGTTCATTGGTTAATATCTTCAAAACGCAATGAACTATCAACAAGTTTTTGGTAATTTTCGATAATCTTAGTCCAATAATGATCCACAGAATAATTGGTATAAATTGGAGTTATGGTTTAGAAGCAGATGTCAGAAATGTGTTTTAAAAAAAAAAATCAAAATCGCGGAAAATCTGGACTTTAGTTAAGAGTTACGACGTAAGAGTTAGGACTTTTCAAAGTTCAAAATGTTGACCTTTAATTATAGCACCCCCATAAGGCTGGGGTCATATTTATTAAGCTGCATTTCCACACAATGTCCAATTATTGGTGACAACTTCATATGTCCACAATGAACCATCTCATGGGAATTTGCACAAACATTTCTGAAGAAAAATAAATATCTGGGCTTGAACACTTAAAAATACAAATTAAAAAAACAAAAATAACATGTAATAAGATCTTTACCTTGTCCATGATTTGGGCATTGGCCTGAGCCAGGACATATGGCATGTCAACTGTCTTGGCAGTAAATTTGAAGGCGCTGGGATGCTGACGGTACTTAAATTCACTCAAGATCTCGCCTGCTTTCTTGGCTTTCTCCACATCAACTGAACCTATTGGCACCCAACCAGTTCCCTTGATCCATTCCATGTCGGCCTTATAAACAGCCTACAAGTCGGGGAGGAAAGAAACAGGGAGTCACATTGAGTTTCCTTGCAGTCTTCAGTAAACACATTCTGAGACATTACTCACATCGCTCTGCAGGTCGTAGGCCTTCCTGGCCTGGACCACGTCGTTGGAGTCTGGCAGGCAGGTCCAGTTGTGCAGATGAGTTCTGTAGTTGAAATCGTTGACTTGGATCTGGCACTTCTTGGCCAGCTCAAGATTCAGCATGTCCACCGGCAGGTGGAACTTGGTCTTGGACTTGTTGAAGTCCTTCTTGTACAGGTTATCACTGGCGATCTTGGCTGAGTTCATAGCCAGCACGATCAGAGGGTCGTCATGGACGCTGAGGGCTCCGATGTGGTGGCCCACCTGCATACGGTATCCCGCCTTGTACTTGTACTGTGTTGAGAGAAAGAGTGAGGTGATAATTAACAGAATGCTGCACAAATAATTCAATATCAGAGAGAATTTATTTATGTTATGTACATCACTGATGATTTCTCTTCCACGTTTGGCAGCAACAACGGAGACAGCATCGGCCTTCATGTCGTAGCCCTTTCTGAAGATCTTCTCAACATCTTCCCTGTATATTTTCTGGAAGACAAATGAAAACAGTTGAGTTATAAAATGGAAATTGTGATGCCGGTAACGCTGATATTTTCTGATAAAAACAGACCAAACCGTACCTTGCTGATGTTGTAAGCATTAGCTCTGGAGAGCAAAATCTCAGGTAAATCAGGGATTACATGGTTCTTAACCTTGTCAGCCTCCCAAGCAGCAATGTAGTTTTTCTGTGGTGAGAAAGAGGAAAAAAAAATCACAAATTGTAAACACCAGAAAAAAATAAAACAAAAGGTAAACACCAGAAAAAAAACAAAAAAAACTAATTGTTAACACCAGAAAAAGGAAAAAAATATTAAATGTTAACACCAAAAAAATTAAAAATACATTTTTAATAATAGAAAAAGAAAAAAAATTGTTAGAATCAGAAAAAAATGTAAAATAACACAAATGGCAAACACCAGAAAAAAAAAAATTGTTAACAACAGAAAAATAAAAAAATATAAAATATTACCAGATAAAGAAAAAAAAATTGTTAACACCAAAGAAAATAAAAACAAATCATTAGGATCAGAAAAAAAAATTAAAAACAGAAATGGTAAACACCAGAAAGGGAAAAAAAATAAATTGTTAACACCAGAAAAAAACTGAACAAATCACCAAAATTGTAAAGGAGGGAATATGATACTCTTTACCCTGTTGATGATTTCAGCATTTGCTTTGGCTAAGACCATGGGCATAGAAGACATGTCGGTTGTAAACTTCTGTTTGTCTGGTTTCAGCCTGTAGAGATGTTCGCTGAGAATTCTTCCAGCGTTCTTGGCCTTCAGCACATCAATCGAACCGATGGGGACCCATCCTACGCCCACGACCTCATCCATGTCGGCTTTGTATACAGCCTGTTGGGGAAAAAGCGTAAACATTAAAACACATAAGCTCAGTCGCCATGGCATCATATGTTGAGATATATGTGTCACAGAAGGACTCACATCGCTCTGCAGGTCGTAGGCCTTCCTGGCCTGGACCACGTCGTTGGAGTCTGGCAGGCAGGTCCAGTTGTGCAGATGAGTTCTGTAGTTGAAATCGTTGACTTGGATCTGGCACTTCTTGGCCAGCTCAAGATTCAGCATGTCCACCGGCAGGTTGAACTTGGTCTTGGACTTGTTGAAGTCCTTCTTGTACAGGGCGTCACTGGCGATCTTGGCTGAGTTCATAGCCAGCACGATCAGAGGGTCGTCATTGACGCTGAGGGCTCCGATGTGGTGGCCCACCTGCTTACGGTACCCTGTCTTGTACTTGTACTGAGGATATCAGCAGAAAATGTTTTCTCACATTACGTATGACACCAGTGTGTAAATCACATATAAACAGATATTTGAGGATTCACTCACATCACTGATGATGTCCCTGGAGGCCTTAGCAGCCTTGACAGAGATTGCATCCGCAGGGAGGAAATAGCCTTTGTTGATGGTGGCTTCAAAACCTTGTCTGTAGAGTTTCTAAGAAGTAAAACACACCAAGTATGAATACTTTTAACTGTTTTAACAAATGGAGGTCTAATTATGCAACATGATATCACGCCAAAGTGTGTAATAGACCCGTCTGACCACCAGAGAATAGCATGTCTGTGTCACGTTTTGCCTCGCTGAGGTGACAGCGGTCTCCTGGTTAAAAGTCCTGTGTTTGTTGGACCCATCCACCTCCCCTCCACCCACCGTAATCAGTCTTTCTCACTTTTTATTCTACATCAAAGCTCTGAGTGTAGCATATTTACACAAATGTAATTACAGTGCAGTCAGTACAGACTGCATGGCTGAATAATGGCACTCTATTCTGGAAAGCTTCGGGCTTTGCGCTAACCTTACCTTGCTCATGTTGATAGCGTTCTGCTGAGAGAGGACGATCTCAGGAGTGTCAGGTTTGATGTGCAGCGTGGTCTTGTCCTTCTCCCATGCCTCGACGTAGAGACGCTGGAACAAAACACAAATAATTCCCCAGTTAAATGATGGTATTGACATTGCAGAAATAATAAAAATAGTCATTATGTGCTGTAAGCCCTTTCATTTAACCAATAAAATAATGAAGTCTCACCCTGTTCATGGTCTGAGCGTTATTCTTTGCCAGCACGATATTCATGGCCTCCGTGGTGCTCTTGAAGGGAAAAATGCTGGGGTGCTGGCGGTACTTCCTTTCACTCAAGGCTTCTGCAGCCTTCTTGGCTTTTTCCACATCAATCGAGCCAATGGGGACCCAGCCCGTGCCCTGGAGCCACTTCAGGTCAGCTTTGTAGACGGCCTATGAAGTGCAGTAACACAAAATTCAATTCCTGACATACTTGGTAGCACGAACATGAAATAAAAAAAGACAAAGAGGAACAAATTAGCAGGGAGGCTGAACTCACATCACTCTGAAGATCGTAGGCTTTTCTGGCCTGGACGACATCATTGGAGTCTGGCAGACAGGTCCAGTTGTGGAGGCGAGTGATGTAGTTGGCGTGGTTGACCTGGATCTGGTTCTTCTTGGCCAGTTCAAAGGCCAGCATGTCCACCGGCAGGTTGAACTTGGTCTTGGACTTGTTGAAGTCCTTCTTGTACAGGGCGTCACTGGCGATCTTGGCTGAGTTCAGAGCCAGCACGAGCAGAGGGTCGTCCTGGACGCAGCGAGCGCCGATGTGGTGGCCGACCTGCTTACGGTATCCTGCGAGGTACTTGTACTAGAAGAGAAAATTAAATAATATCATTGTTAGTTAACAATTGCACACACATTTTGTACAATGGGTAAAATAAAAAATAATTCACTCACAATAATCTTTTGGCAAACTATAATTAGTTGTCTATAGTTAAATGCATATTGCATTTATAATACAAATAATATCCCTCCGATGAATCGCCACCTTAACGTGGTGGAGGGGTCAGGGGCCATGGGGATCGAGCTCCAGCCCTGGAGCACGAAGAATGGGTCTCTGGGGCTGGTCAGACACTCTTATAGGGCATTGGAGGAAGGCCAGGGGGCCTGAAGGACGGCATCCGCCCCAGGAGCATAACGGATGGATCTCGGGGGCTGATCAGACTCGGAGTAGAAGCGCTGCTCCTTCACCTCTAAAGGGGCCAGCTGAGGTGGTTCAATATCTGATCAGGCTGCCTCCTGGACGCCTCCCTTTGGAGGTTTTCCGGGCACGTCCAACTGGTAAGAGGCCCTGGGGTAGACCCAGAACACGCTGGAGAGATTATATATCTAGTCTGGCCTGGGAACGCCTCAGAGTCCCCCAAGAAGAACTGGAAAACGTTGCTGGGGAAAGGGACGTCTAGAATATCCTGTAACTTTTCAATTAAATAACTAAAATGGAACACTTACATCACTGGCGATGTCCCTGGCAGCCTTGGCTGCTTTAATGGAAATGGCATCATTGCGGATATCGTAGCCCTTCTTCTTGGCGTCTTCATTTGCCTGTTTGTACTTTTTCTGTAAACAAACACAAACATCCCAGAGACGTTAAGTATATACATTTAGCCATTGAAAGGAATCCATGAATACGAATTTATCTATTTAATTTTCCACTCACCAAGCTGTAGTTGTAGTTGTTTGCTTTGGCGAGAAGAACATCCATAGCGTCAGGCATGATGTGGATATTCGACTTGTCATTGTTCCAGGCTTCAACGTACAATTTCTGTAGTCATAGAAATCAACGACATGAGAATGTACCTGCATTATGAACTCTGCAAGTTTGCATTTTATGATTAAATCCTTTCTTTATCATATCCATATGTAGTCGATAGTGTTGTTTGACATTATACAATATATGGTTTCATACCTTGTTCATAACCTGAGCGTTGGCCTTAGCCAACACCATGGGCATGTCTTCAGTGGTGAGTTTGAATTTGAAGTTGGCTGGGGGTTGACGATACTTCCTCTCGTTCAGGGCCTCACCGGCTTTCTTCGCCTTCTCAACATCCAGTGAACCTATAGGCACCCATCCGATACCCTGCATCATCTTCAGATCCTCCTTGTAAATATTCTGGACAAAACACAAAGGGTTTATTATGTGGAAAGATGATCAAAAACATGAAAACTCCCCACAGTATACACTCAAGGATTCATACTCACATCACTCTGAAGATCGTAGGCTTTCCTCGCCAGGACGACATCATTGGAGTCTGGCAGACAGGTCCAGTTGTGGAGGCGAGTGATGTAGTTGGCGTGGTTGACCTGGATCTGGTTCTTCTTGGCCAGTTCAAAGGCCAGCATGTCCACCGGCAGGTTGAACTTGGTCTTGGACTTGTTGAAGTCCTTCTTGTACAGGGCGTCACTGGCGATCTTGGCTGAGTTCAGAGCCAGCACGAGCAGAGGGTCGTCCTGGACGCAGCGAGCGCCGATGTGGTGGCCGACCTGCTTACGGTATCCTGCGAGGTATTTGTACTGGGAGAAAAAATGAATAACAAAGTTCCATTATTACATGTTCAGTAATAAATGTATGCTAACTGTTTATTATTGTTAAAGAAAACAACAGCTTACATCACTGGCGATGTCCCTGGCAGCTTTGGCTGCTTTAATGGAAATGGCATCATTGCGGATATCGTAGCCCTTCTTCTTGGCGTCTTCATTTGCCTGTTTGTACTTTTTCTGTAAATAAACATCCCAGAGACGTTAAGTATATACATTTATCATTCCAAGGAATCCATGAATACGAGTTTATCTATTTAATTTTCCACTCACCAAGCTGTAGTTGTAGTTGTTTGCTTTGGCAAGAAGAACATCCATAGCGTCAGGCATGATGTGGATATTCGACTTGTCATTGTTCCAGGCTTCAACGTACGATTTCTGTAGTCATAGAAAACACCGACACGAGAGCTTATTCATATACTATGCAAGTATGCATTTTTATGAGAGTACAATTTCCTCATCGTATTAGTATAAGTAGTTCAAGAGGGCCATAAAAAATAATAAATCTGTAAAAGAACAAGAAAATTAATGTGGAAATATAAAATTAAATAAATAAAATAATAAATAAGTAAATAAAAAAATGTGAAAACATAAAGGGAAATACATAAAATAATAAATACATAAAATATGTGGAAATAAATAAATGAAAGAATGAATAAGTAAATAAAAAAATTTGGAAATATAAAAATAAATAAATAAATTAATAAACAAGTAAATAATAAATGTGAAAATAGAAAGAGAAATAAAAGAATAAATAAGTAAATAAAAAATGTGGAAATAAATAAATATATAAAGAATAAATATGTAAATACAAAATGTGGAAATATAAAAATAAATAAACAAAATAAAAAATACTAAATAATAAATGTGAAACTATAAAGAGACATAAATAAAAGATTAAATAAGTAAATTTAAAAATGTAAAATATTTAAATAAATAAATAAATAAAAGAATAAATAAGTAAATAATAAATGTGAAAATATAATGAGAAATGAATAAAAGAATAAATAAGTAATTAAAAAATTGGAAATAAATAAAAGAGTAAATAAGTAAATAAAAAATGTCGAAAGCAAAAGAAACAGGGAAAAGAATGAGGAAAAATAAATGGATAAAAATTAATTAATTAAGTATTTAAAAAATATTTAAAAAGTAATATATATATATATACAATAAATAATAATCAAAAAATATGTAAAAACATATACATAAATAAATGAAAATGCATTTATTATTATTTTATATTTTCTTTTGTGTATTTTTAATTCCACATGTATTTATTCTTTTATTTGTTTTTTCGCAGCACTCCTATGACTCCATTCACTTTGAGGATTGATGGTTTCATACCTTGTTCATAACCTGAGCGTTGGCCTTAGCCAACACCATGGGCATGTCTTCAGTGGTGAGTTTGAATTTGAAGTTGGCTGGGGGTTGACGATACTTCCTCTCGTTCAGGGCCTCACCGGCTTTCTTCGCCTTCTCAACATCCAGTGAACCTATAGGCACCCATCCGACACCCTGCATCATCTTCAGATCCTCCTTGTAAATATTCTGGACAAAACACAAAGGGTTTATTATGTGGAAAGATGATCAAAAACATGAAAACTCCCCACAGTATACACTCAAGGATTCATACTCACATCACTCTGAAGATCGTAGGCTTTCCTCGCCAGGACGACATCATTGGAGTCTGGCAGACAGGTCCAGTTGTGGAGGCGAGTGATGTAGTTGGCGTGGTTGACCTGGATCTGGTTCTTCTTGGCCAGTTCAAATGCCAGCATGTCCACCGGCAGGTTGAACTTGGTCTTGGACATGTTGAAGTCCTTCTTGTACAGGGCGTCACTGGCAATCTTGGCTGAGTTCAGAGCCAGCACGAGCAGAGGGTCGTCCTGGACGCAGCGAGCGCCGATGTGGTGGCCGACCTGCTTACGGTATCCTGTGAGGTACTTGTACTGGGAGAAAAAATGAATAACAAAGTTCCATTATTACATGTTCAGTAATAAATGTATGCTAACTGTTTATTATTGTTAAAGAAAACAACAGCTTACATCACTGGCGATGTCCCTGGCAGCTTTGGCTGCTTTAATGGAAATGGCATCATTGCGGATATCGTAGCCCTTCTTCTTGGCGTCTTCATTTGCCTGTTTGTACTTTTTCTGTATATAACAGAGAAAAATACAAGAAAACATTCAAGCATCTTCTGAAAAATGGTGGCGTATTAGTGAGTATGCTGCTTCAAAAGCTATAACAACAACTTGACTTTATTTCTGAATGTGTGAGAAGGACTCACCAAGCTGTAGTTCAATTTGTTTGCTTTGGCCAGCTGGATATCCATAGCATCAGGCATGATATGGATGGTTGTCTTGTCTTTCTCCCAGGCTTGAATGTAAGCTTGCTGTAATAATAATAATAATAATAATAATAATAATAATAAACTTTAATTGTATAGCACCTTTCAAACAAGAAATGCAGCGCAAAGTGCTTTACAATAATGGAAAATAGACAGAATTAAAGTAAAAACAGGGAAAATAAGATTGGAATCGAATGCTTTTTTTAATTTCATTTTCAAACTGGTAGAAAATTGCATTTTAATTTGAATTGTCACTCAAATAATTCTTGAACAAATTAGGCTAAATCATTTATATAATATTTTAATTTTCAAATTTGAATTAACATTTCATTATTGTCCACTATACAGCAGGTTAAGTCTTTGAAAATGAAATGTCAAATTCGGTTTTCATTTTAAATTGTTAAAAAATTGCATTTAAATTTTGATTTTGACTTAAATAATTCTTGCACAAATGGAAAATCAGGCTACATTTGTTTATATAATATTTTAATTTTCATAGTTGAATTAACATTCAGATATTGTCCACTGTACAGCGGCATAGGACTTTGAAAATTAAATGTCAAACAGCTTTTCCATTTTCATGAGTATGTGAGAATGAAAGCATTTTCATTTAAATTTTCACTCAAATAACACATAGATATGTGGACAATTATAATGTTATTAGTTGAATTACATTTTCATTTCAAGTTTACATTACCATTTTAATAAAGTCCCCTATGGGCTTCCATACATTCGGGGTATGAATTTAATTTTAATTAATTAAATGCGTGTCTGTTGCACATTTCATTAACTCAAATGTTACACAGGAGAATATTATATATATATATATAAAATATAAAACATGTATATGATCTGGAACTGACATTACTTTACAATTAAATAGCTTTCAAGTAAATTACATATTACAATCTATCGAACAAGGTTAAATTCTATTTGATGAAATTATCTATTTTGCCGTAACAGTTAATTTTAAAAATCTATGTTATAAAAAATTATATTCTTCCTCGATTAATTTATCTGTTTCAAGTGTTGCCATGTTATCTTCCTCCCTTAAAAATATCATCAAATGTATTTGGTGTAAAAATAAAAAAAACTCTGCGTTTAAAAACAATATTGTTAAGTGTAAAAACAGCATCAATATAGAACACAATCAAATGTTATTGTCATTTATTTAATTGTAATTCCTTCCTTATTATTACCACCTAGTTAACATTGTTATTATTATTATTCATATTATTTTTAATATTAATATTATTGTTGTTTTATTTTGTATTTATTTAGGAGATTATTACTAGAATTATTATTTATTATCATTTTAACCTTTGTTATGTCTCATGTCAAGTCTTTTCTTGGGTATTTCTCCCCTCTTCTTATAATTGTTGTACTACTTGTAAAGTCACTGCTGTTTTG
Organism: Sebastiscus albofasciatus; assembly: GCA_916701655.1. Lineage (NCBI taxonomy): Eukaryota > Metazoa > Chordata > Actinopteri > Perciformes > Sebastidae > Sebastiscus > Sebastiscus albofasciatus. Next base: position 73,920 of record CAKAOI010052055.1, read on the forward strand.
TTTTTGCACCAATAAAAAAAAAAAATGTCGAGGAGCCGTAACTGCAGAGGAAATACCTTGTTGACCACCTGAGCGTTGGCCTTAGCCAACACCATGGGCATGTCTTCAGTGGTGAGTTTGAATTTGAAGTTGGCTGGGGGTTGACGATACTTCCTCTCGTTCAGGGCCTCACCGGCTTTCTTCGCCTTCTCAACATCCAGTGAACCTATAGGCACCCATCCGACACCCTGCATCATCTTCAGATCCTCCTTGTAAATATTCTGGACAAAACACAAAGGGTTTATTATGTGGAAAGATGATCAAAAACATGAAAACCCCCCACAGTATACACTCAAGGATTCATACTCACATCACTCTGTATGTCATATGCATGTCTGGCCTGGACGACATCATTGGAGTCTGGCAGACAGGTCCAGTTGTGGAGGCGAGTGATGTAGTTGGCGTGGTTGACCTGGATCTGGTTCTTCTTGGCCAGTTCAAATGCCAGCATGTCCACCGGCAGGTGGAACTTGGTCTTGGACATGTTGAAGTCCTTCTTGTACAGGGCGTCACTGGCGATCTTGGCTGAGTTCAGAGCCAGCATGAGCAGAGGGTCGTCCTGGATGCTGCGTGCTCCGATGTGGTGGCCGACCTGCTTACGGTATCCTGTGAGATACTTGTACTAAAACAAATAAGAGAGTAACAGATGATATATCCAGTCCAGTAGGTAGTACAGTATAGAAATAACCACACAGACACTTACATCACTAGCAATAGCAGTGGAGGCTTTGGCAGCCAGGACGGCGATGGCGTCACCACCAACATGATGACCCTTCTTCTTGGACAGCTCGTTGTCCAATTTATACAGTTTCTGAAGAGAGAGAGAGAGAATATACATTTTTATAAAAGAGAACATGTCTACTTTCAAATGAATAATCTACTGCACCAACCTGAAGTACAATAATGTACCCATTTCCTGTTTCCACTTTATAATAACTATCCTTAATAAATGATAAATGATATGTAATCAAACTTTAGTTAATAGTTATTTTACTGTTAACAAACAGTGAAATGATGATTAACAATGGTTACTAATTATTAGAAATGCTATAATTCATGTTATTTTAACAGTTTATTGTGGCACACATTACAACATTTTATATACTATATGAAAAATTGCGTGAAAAATGAAGGTATCACACTGTACCTCGCTGACGTTCTTCTTGTTTCCTCTGGCAAGAACAATGTCCATCGCATCGGGCATGATGTGGATGGAAGTCTTCGCCTTTTCCCAGGCACTGAGGTAGGCTTTCTAAAAACAAAACATAGTCGATGGTTTCATATCTTAGACATAAATGCAAAAGAGATATTTGTATTGATATTTGTATTATCCAGTACCTTATTCATAATCTGGTTGTTGGCAGTGGCCAGTGTCAGATCCATGGAGTGCATGTCTTTGGTGAATTTGAAGTTGGTGGGAGGTTGACGGTATCGGCTCTCGCTGAGGATCCGGCCGCCTATTTTTGCTTTCTCAACATCCAACGATCCGATCGGGACCCATCCTATCCCCTTCCCGAAGCTCTCATAGTCACTCTTGTACTGGTTCTAAAGGGAGAACATCAACAGAAGACAGCAATGTAAAACTTTGGATTTTTGTTTTCTACAAATAAACATCATATTTAAGTCCGACTCTCTACGTACGTCGCTGGCGATGAACTGCATGTTACGAGCGAGTTGCAGGCCCAAGGCGTCGGGGAGGAGAGTGTTAGTGTGCTGGATATGTCTGTATCCAGCCATCGTCTGAGCAGCGGAGGCCTGCTTGGCTTGGACCACGCTCAGCATGTCCACCGGGGAGTGATACTTCAGCTTGGCCTTGTTCCAGTCCTTCTTGTAGTTCTTGTCGCTCTGCAGTTTGGCCACCTCCATGTAGTGGACCAGCAGAGGGTCGTCCTTGATGCTGCGGAAGCCGACGTGGTGGCCTCTGGCCTTCTCGTAAGCCAGCTTGTACTTGTACTGTGACGGCAAACACATACTTTGTCATTTACAGAGACGTATATGATATGATTTTTAGCGGATGTATTGTGTAGATTTTTTTTTTTTATAACTTACATTACTGGCAATGTTGGTGCCGGATCTGGCGGCCAAAATTGAGATGGCGTCAGCTTTGAGGTTGTAGCCCTTGTTGGCCATCGCCACAACACCGGCTTTGTAAAGTTTCTATAAGTGAAAAAAAACAATGTTTACATTCACAAACTGATCACCATTAACCATATACAGTATTAACCAGAGGGATGGACTCAAGTCATATATTTTGATGACTTTATACTTGACAACGTGACTTCACTTGGACTTGAGCCTTTTGACTTGAAAACATTTACTCTACTACTAACTACTATGGAGGACGGAAACTGCCAAAATCAAAAATTAATAAATAAATAAATTAAATGATGAATAAATTAACCAAAAATATAAAAAAAATAAATGTAGACATTAATTAATTAATTGATAAACATCTGATTGATAAGTAGTTTGCTTATTTATTGATTTATATTTGTATTAATTCTCCCATCTATCTACTCTTCCATTTAATTGTCCCTTTTATTTATTTATTTTTATTCACTTTTAAATGTATTTATTTATTACTGTATTTTTTTTCTTTTTTTAAAAAAAGTATTAATCCATTACTATATTGCATTTGTTATTTATGTATTTACTTTTAAATTAATTAAGTATTGCATTTATTTTTAATTTATTTTTAAATGTAATAATTCATTACTACACTACATTTATTTATTTTCATTCACTTTTAAATGTATTTATATATTATTGCATTTATTTTTTATTTATTTTTTAAATGTATTAATTCATTACTACATTGTATTTATTTATGCATTTTCACATTTATTCTTCATTTATTTTTAAATGTGTTAATTCATTATTATATTAATTTATTAATTTATATTCACTTTTAAATGTATATATTTATTGTTGCATTTCTTTTTATTTCTTTTTAAATGTATTATTCATTACTACATTGTATTTATTTATTTATTTTCGCATGTATTCTTTATTTATTTTTAAATGTATTAATTCATTATTACATTTATTTATTTATGTCTTTATGTATACATTTTAGGACTCGAAACTCAAAGTTTAGGACTTGTGACTTGAGTGAAAAAACTTGTGACTTGCAAAACAATGACTTGGTGCCACCTCTGGTATTAACTATTACACGCAGTTGGTTTATCAGTTTCATGGATTCCCCTTACGTTGCTCATGGTGAGGGCATTGGCCTTGGCCAGGACAATCTCAGGAGCGTCTGGCATGATGTGGACTGTCAGTTTGTCCTTCTCCCAAGCTGAAGTGTATGCTTGCTGTAAATAAAGACACCAGAAAATACAAATCAATGATGATTGTTAAACATTTTTGTGACCCCTGAACTACACAGTTAAACATGCCGCACCTTGTTCATGATCTTGTTGTTGGCGGTAGCCAGAGTCAAGTCCATGGAGTCCATTAGCTTTTTGAACTTGAAGGTGGATGGATGAGTGCGGTACCTCTGGTCGCTCTGAATCTGACTGCCAACTTTAGCGGTCTCAACTCCAATCGAGCCAATGGGGACCCATCCAACACCTCTGATATAGTTGTTCCATTCAGACTTGTAGTCAGACTGGAAATAGAAAATAAATGATCAATGTCTCATTAAACATTTTGCAATCACTCAACAATCTGTCTTTATAAATGGATATAATTATTGTGGGTATAGCACATCTGGTATTTTAACACTCACATCGCTGCACTGGATGTTCATCTTGCGACACCGCTCCACGTGCAAGTTGTCAGGCAGAAGGAAGTAGTTGTGAGGGATCTTCCTGTAACCAGCAAAAGTCTGAGCAGCAGAGGCCTGCTTGGCTTGGACCACGCTCAGCATGTCCACCGGGGAGTGATACTTCAGCTTGGCCTTGTTCCAGTCCTTCTTGTAGTTCTTGTCGCTCTGCAGTTTGGCCACCTCCATGTAGTGGACCAGCAGAGGGTCGTCCTTGATGCTGCGGAAGCCGACGTGGTGGCCTCTGGCTTTCTCGTACGCCAGCTTATACTTGTACTGTGACAAGTGAATAAATACTTGTTTACCATGTGTGACGGGTTGTAGTAGATTAACTTCTTAATTTTGGTGCAGGGATTTATTTTCAACTTACATCACTGGCAATGGCGGTACCGGACTTCGCAGCCAGAACTGAGATGGCGTCTTCTTTGAGGTGGTGGCCCTTATTGACCATCTCCACGAAACCGGCTTTGTAAAGTTTCTGTGAAAACATATCAATTCAAATGATTAAAGGGTGGAGTTTTATATAGTTCTGTAGCTTCCCAGTGGTGTTCCTTAAGTATTCAAATCCCAACATGTCAAAGTTTGTATGTTTCAGCACTACAATGCGACCTGACGTTGGTTTCTGCATGATGACACCGCTACATGTACAGTACATATACATCCTTATAGTCGGTGTATTAATACAGTAACTTAGATGGCGGTCGGCGTGCTCCCAGTTTGGAAAGCAGACTGGAGTACCAGCAGGAAGCTACGCTAACATACTGCTGTGGATGCCACGTTAGTTCAGATCAGAAAGTCACACAATAACACAAACTAACCAATCGATCGATGCAGCGGTAGACCAGCTACGCTCCTGTTCTGAGAGGTAAAATAACTGTTTTTGTGAATGGAGTCTGGTGGCTTTGAAGAGAGTGATATAACGGCTTCAGTTCCCCCGTCAGAAAGGGCTGTCTGACGGCGAGGTAAAGCGGTGAAAATACTCTAAATATAGCGTCAACTGATAGTATTTTTTTTAGGTGTCTACAATACGTTCTTCTGCAGCTCCTGTCCACAGCTGCTTTACCTCGTCGAAGTCGTTCCAGCGCTTATAGCGCGTCATTTTACCTCGCAGAACACGGAGTATACATACAACCCCAGTTCTTTCAGTTATTTCCAAACTTAGCACAGCTAGCGTTGACTTTATTCATAACCTTATTCATTTGCTTACTGTGGAAACCTACGTCACTGCTTTCTGCTAATTGGCATTTCCATTTGAAAAAAACGGAACAGACCGCAGATGGACCTGCCCTTTAAATAAGATAAAATAAAAGTAAAAATAATGTATAAATTTGTAATGTAATTTAATGCCTTACGTTGCTCATGGTGAGGGCGTTAGCCTTGGCCAGGACAATCTCAGGAGCGTCTGGCATGATGTGAACTGTCAGTTTGTCCTTCTCCCAAGCTGAAGTGTATGCTTGCTGTAAGTAAAGAAACAAATCAATGATGATTGTTATGAACAATTACAACTTATATTTTTGTGACCCCTGAACTACACAGTTAAACATGCCGCACCTTGTTCATGATCTTGTTGTTGGCGGTAGCCAGAGTCAAGTCCATGGAGTCCATCAGCTTGCTGAACTTGAAGGTGGATGGATGAGTGCGGTACCTCTGGTCGCTCTGAATCTGACTGCCAACTTTAGCGGTCTCAACTCCAATCGAGCCAATGGGGACCCATCCAACACCTCTGATATAGTTGTTCCATTCAGACTTGTAGTCAGACTGGAAATAGAAAATAAATGATCAATGTCTCATTAAACTTTTTGCAGAAATGTGAAAATGAAACACACAACGTAGATGCATTGTGGTTGCGTTTGAAACATGGTCATACTCGCCAACCTTGAGACCTCAAAAATAGGGAGGATTTCTAAACCAAAGTGGGGGATCTGGTGGTCCTCCCACAGAAGAATGTGAGTTTCAGAGACTTTGTTTCCTGCATTCTGGTGAGGTGACGTTTAAAGAATCAAAATAACAAAACAAAAAATGCACTGCAACAGCAGATTTTGTTGAATAGGCTTACTTTTAATTACCTCCGTCAAGGCTAGGAATGAGGTTATGTTTTCACCGCCGTTGGTTTGTTTGTTGGTTTGTTTGTTTGGAGGATTACTCCAAAAGTCCGTGATGGATTGGAATGAGATTTTTTGGAGGGGTGGGGTGTGGCACAATGAACAATCCATTAGATTTTGGTGGCGATCCGGATCATGATCTGGCTTCGGAAATCTTTTTTAATAACTCCGCTCAGCCTGTGCATTAACACCACAGGCTATAAGAGTGTGTGTAACAGTGTAACAGTGTAATGCGTTCATGACGCGCCACCCTGCCTCTTTCTCTTTCTCTCTCTCTCTCTCTCTTTAGAGAGAGAGAGAGAGAGAGACAGAGAAAGAGGGGGGTGGACAGAGGGGGGGACACCTGTAGATTCGCCGTTTTTTCACATTAAACTCGGTGAAATTACAATTGACTTCGACCAAAGCTCATTTGGTGATTGTTGGAAAGAGTAACGACGACGGTTTAGGTGAGTTTTATTTTGTTTCTGTCCAGTTTGAATGAAGTGTTTTAGGATGCTCCGCTACGTACAAACGGAGAGGGGGGGGCAATCTTACTTGGGCAGCTTGGCGGAGGTCTGCGCTCTCTACGTGCCATTCTAGTTTAATTCTCAGAAAAGAAAACTGAATAATTCGCCCCTCTGATGTGAACTCTGTGAATCGTTTTTCAAATTCATTCATGAATTTTCTGCTCCTGCTTGAGTATTTCTTTCTCTTCGTTCTCTCCGTCTCTCTCTCACTGAAGGTCCTTTTTTCAGACACAACGCGACAACGGCACCACTGCGCTCTGGAACCCGTTATTTCCATTGGTTTGCATCACGCTACAACGGCTTTGCCTTGATGTTGTGATGTGCGGCCGCGCCACCGTATCGCAAGCAGCTCTCCTCCACCGGGAAACGACACTTTGGTGTAGCTCTGTTGTCGTCCGAGTTGGAAACAGTAGAACTTATACAGCACCAGAAACAGGCTGAGATAACATAGAAAAGGTGTGAAAAATGCCCATAATTCAGGAGAAATATGGGAGAATTTTGACCCCGGGAGGAAACCGGGAGAGGGTAAGGAAAATCAGGAGGGTTGGCAAGTACGAGCATGGTTTTGATTCTAAAAAGACAAAAGGATAAAACTGTCCACTCACATCGCTGCACTGGACGTTCATCTTGCGACACCGCTCCACGTGCAAGTTGTCAGGCAGAAGGAAGTAGCTGTGAGGGATCTTCCTGTAACCAGTGAAAGTCTGAACAGCAGAGGCCTGCTTGGCTTGGATCAAGCTCAGCATGTCCACCGGGGAGTGATACTTCAGCTTGGCCTGGTGGTAGTCCTTCTTGTAGTTCTTTTCGCTCTGCATCTTGGCCACCTCCATGTAGTGGACCAGCAGAGGGTCGTCCTTGATGCTGCGGAAGCCGACGTGGTGGCCTCTGGCCTTCTCGTACGCCTTCTTGTATTGGACCTGAAAGGAAAAAGAAATAAAAGGAGTTAGTTACCTGTAGATGACTGTTTCAGTTAAATGGGAAAATGTTTTAATTTACATACGTTGCTGGCAATATGTCTGCCATGCTTGGCGTGCAGGACAGAAATAGCATCAGGCTTCATGTCGTATCCCTTGGCGATATCTTCCAGCCACTTGTGCTTGTAGTGACTCTGTGGATAAACAGCAAAAAGTGTTATTGATATACACTTGGCGTTTCAGGCAATAAAACAATGTCTAACTTTGATTTTTTAGTAAATATATTGCGTTCTAACCTCGCTGAGGGTCTGGGCGTTGAATTTAGCCTGAAGGAACTCGGGGCTGTCAGCGGGCAGATGGTAGGTGTGCTTGAACTTCTCGCCAGAAGCCCTGTATGCGGTCTAGGGGGAAGCAATAAGAACAGTAAAACCTGTTAACTTATGTAAGGTTTGGTTCCGACATGCATCAATATTTCTTTCTTTCAAAGGTATTTTTATTGACAACAATACAGAAAAAATATATATAATATACCTTAATAGCAACAGAAAAATTTAGTCGAGAAATAACGTAAAAAGAAAATTAATAAATAGAATTAGAAAATAAAATAAATAATGTGGTTTAAAAAATAAAAATAATACATAAATAATAAATAAAATAAAATAAAAACAATAATAATAATAAATAGGAAATATCTATAATATCCCTTAATAGTAACAGAAAAATAAAGTTAAGAAATAATGTAAATAGAAAATTAATAAATGGGCTAGGAAAATAAAATAAATAAAACGATTAAAACAATAAAACAATAATAATAATAATAATAATAACAATAAATAGAAAATATCTATTATATACCTTATTAGTAACATAAAAATCAAGTTGAGAAATAAAGGAAAAAGAAAATTAATAAATATGATCGGAAAAGAAAAAGATAAATAAACAAAAGAATAAAGAAATAAATATATAAAATAAAAACAATGATAATACATAGAAAATATCTAAAATATACCTTAATAGTAACAGAGAAAGTAAGTTAGAAAATTAATAAATAGTATAGGAAAATAAATAAAAAAATAAAATAAAAGAATAATAGCCAGGTTTCTCAAAAAATATGCATCAATATTTCAACACATTTTTTTAAGAGATGTAAGACAGAAGACATTCTTACATTGTCCATTATCTTTGTGTTGGCCATAGCCAGAACTGTGTTCATGGCGTCAGTCTTGCTTGTGAATTTGAAGGTGCTGGGATGTTGGCGGTAGCCTCGCTCTTCCAGCGCGGCTTTAGCAACTTTGGCCTTCTCAACATCCACAGAACCGATGGGGACCCAGCCGACACCTTTACTGTAGTTGTTGTACTCTGACTTGTAGAGATTCTGTCGGATTATAGAGGAAAAACATGATTGAAATGTAACTTTAAATTTAAATTTAAAAAACTATGCACATTGCTTTGCTATTCTTTATAAAATACATACATCACTCTGGATCTCCATCATGCTGCGGCACCGCTGCAGGTGCAAGTTGTCAGGCAGAAGCATGTAGCTGTGAGGGATTTTCCTGTATCCAGTAAAGGTCTGAGCAGCAGAGGCCTGCTTGGCGTGGACCAGGCTCACCATGTCCACCGGGGAGTGATACTTCAGCTTCACCTGGTGGTAGTCCTTCTTGTAGTTCTTTTCGCTCTGCATCTTGGCCACCTCCATGTAGTGGACCAGCAGAGGGTCGTCCTTGATGCTGCGGTGGCCAACGTGGTGGCCCTTTGCCTTCTCATAAGCCAGTTTATACTTGTACTGTATAAAAGAAACACATTAGGTATGAATAAACATTATTGAATACATTTGAATAGTATTATTATCATATTCACAACTTACATTACTGGCGATGTCTCTGGAGCTTCTTGCTGCAATGATGGAAATGGCATCCTCCTTCACATGATGTCCTTTGAGCAGATCTTGGCGATGAGCGTAGGTGTAGTAATTCTAAATAAAATGATCATCAGTTATGTCACAGATGTAGTATTAGTAGTCAAATTAACGCAATAACGCCACTAATTTCTATAACGCATTAACGCAACTTGTGATTTAAAGGTTTTAACAGCTCAGTTTTAAAGCTAGTGTAAAGATACTGGTATCATAAGAAACTAGAAAACCTGATGAATCCATCGGTACCAACCATGTCAGACTAGCTTGTCATGAAGGAGGTTAAATAACGCTCCAACTTATGCTAAATTTTGGCGAGGAAAAACTGTCATGGGTACTTTCAAAGGGGTCCCTTGACCTCTAACCTCCAGATATGTGATTGAAAATGGGTTCTATGGGTACCCACGAGTCTCCCCTTTACAGACTGGACAACATCTCTTATGTTGTTAATTGATTTCCAGTAATAAATATATACATACATTTGCATAAAGCAGCATATTTGCCCACTCCCATGTTGATAAGAGGATTAAATACTTGACAAAATATGCGATTAATGACATTAAATATTCTAATTGATTGACAGCCCTACTTTATACATTTACATGTGCACAAACGCTGCAAAAATACTAGACAAGTATGTGCAACTTACCTGGCTGATGTTGACGGCGTTGTATCTGGCTTGCATCAGTTCAGGCACATCGGCGGGGAGATGGTACGTGTGCATGAACTTCTCTCCACTGGCCTTATACTCTTTCTGTATAATCACAATAAAGAGATCGGTTTATGTCTATTCTGAAAACTAAAATCAGGAGATCTATATCAGAGAAAATGTAAGAGCTCCTTCTCACCGTGTTCATGATCTTGGCGTTGGCCTTGGCCAGCTCCATGCTCATGGAGTCAGAGGTGCTGGTGAATTTGAGGGTTTCAGGGTGCTGGCGGTACTTTTTCTCATTCAGAGCTGCTGCTGCTACCTTGGCTCTTTCCACCTCCAGGGAACCGATGGGAACCCAGCCGACTCCCTTGCATGAGGTCTCGTAATCCTGCTTGTAGTTATACTGGAAAAGAGGAAACATGCAATTGATCAGACCTGCAGAAACACCAAGTATTTACCTACATTATGATCCTCAGATTAAACTTACATCACTGGCATTGAAGTTCATGTTGCGAGCGAGGTGCAGACTCATGGCGTCGGGCAGGAGGAAGTACTTGTGGTTGTGCTGCTTGTAGCCGGTGTAGGTCTGCACCGATGAGGCCTGCTTGGCGTGGACCAGGCTCACCATGTCCACCGGGGAGTGATACTTCAGCTTCACCTTGTGGTAGTCCTTCTTGTAGTTCTTTTCGCTCTGCATCTTGGCCACCTCCATGTAGTGGACCAGCAGAGGGTCGTCCTTGATGCTGCGGAAGCCGACGTGGTGGCCTCTGGCCTTCTCGTACGCCTTCTTATACTGGACCTAGAGGTTAAAGGGCAAATGTTATTAGGTAGGTAGACAAAAAGCAACAAACAAATGTCAATAAATAGTTATTTATAGGAGTTTGTCGTTCAGGAAACTTACATTACTGGCAGCGTGTCTGGCAGCTTTGGCAACGACGATGGGGATAGCATCGGACTTCATGTCATAACCTTTAGCAATCAGTTCCTGCCAGGCTGCCTTGTAGCAGCTCTGAAATGACAGATAACAGATATAAACACCAACAAAAGAGCACTGAAGAAGTCTGGCATGGACGGATCCACTACGTATTTATACCCACACACTTTCACACCTACAGTATATGTCAGTGCGTATACATATCAGGGCTGCCAACCCTCACACATTTTACACGTTTCACTCACTTTCTCGCCACACCTCCATGTTCTCACACAGAAAAACACATTTATAACTTAAATAAATGTTGATCTGTGGGTATTTCTCCGCCTTACGTTGCTGATGTTGTAGGCGTTGCACTTGGCCTGGAGGAACTCGGGGATGTCAGGAGGCAGAGAGTACTTCTGATGGACCTCCTCCAGACCTCGCTTGTAGAACAGCTGCAAGGAAAGAAAAGCAAGAAGGGCAGAATAGGTAAAAATGAATCTTCTCAAAAGTGATCTTTCTCATGAACCGTGAGAGTGACGCAGACTCACATCACTCCTCTGCAGCTGGTTGACTTTGGCCTGCATCATGACGGGGTGGTCGTCGATAGAGGTGAAGGGGATCTTGTCCGGGTGTTTTCTGTATTTTCTCTGTAGGAAACAAGTAGATTACACTAGTAATAAGTAATTACACAACATGTTATGTGACATATCTCGCCAACCAGGGCAGGAATTTCACCGATGATATTACACATAACTGGTGGAGAGTTTGACCGCTGGAAAACCTGGATATTTATGACAATAGTTTGACACCGGGTCTTTCAAGCAGGAGAAGAAATGCAAGCGTTCTCCTCCTGCTAACAGGCACAGTATGTGAACTCTAGATATGAAATAATCTTGAGGATTAATGCATTTTTAACAACTAAAACACAGCCGCAAATCTTTGATCCATGACGTTCTTAACTGGACTTTTAACGGTATTAACTTTGTCGGTAGGCTACAGCACAGCAAAGTAGGAAATAACAACAATAAACAACTGACAAATATTGGTCATTTGTAAATACCAATAAATGATTTTGTGAAACTAACAGCTTTTTTAAAATGTATTTGTGTCACTGATAATTATATTATGTATTAAAAATAAAAAAAACATCCTTAACACTTAAGTTAAATTCATTATATCCATTCTGTTTTATTTACTCTTGTAAATGTGCTCCAAACACACACAGCTAGGTGTTGGGAATTTATGTGTGTGAATTTATTTTATTAATTAATTAATTAATTTATTATCATCATTACTATTTATTTATTTTTATTCATATTTTTTTTAATTTATCATATTTCCATATTTTATTATTTTCATGTATTTATTTATATTTTATTTTTATTATTATTATTATTATTATTATTACCTCTTTTCTTGTTACTATCTCTTATATGTACATATTATTTTATTTATTGTGGTTTAATTTGTTGTAGTCTTTTTTCTTAAGGAAACAATAAAAAGCATGATTAAAGAAAATAATTATTATTATGATATAATTATTATATTTATTTATATACTTAAAATATATTTTTTTTAATTTGATGAATTTTTTAATATAAATAAATCCTTTTTTATGTCAAGACGGCATTCATAAACAATTAATAAACGTTGGACACACACCTCACTCAGGATGTCAGCAGCTTTCTTGTTCTTCTCCACTTCCAAGGAGCCGAAGGGGATCCACGGGGTGCCCTTGGTGTAAGAGTTGTAGTCGGCCTTGTACTCATTCTGGGGTGCAGAAAAACAAAACATCAAATCTCATAATAATCATGCAAGTACAAGTTTTATATTAGGATTAAAAAGCAAACTATGTAAAGTCCGTCTTTACTCACATCACTCTGGATGATGTTGTTCTTCTTGGCCAGGTCCAACAGCACGGTGTCGGGGGGGAGGAAGAAGTTGGTGCTGATCTTCCTGTAACCGGCCATGCTGGCGATCCCCTGGGACTTCTTGGCCAAGGTGACTGACATCATATCCAGCGGTGTGTGGTACTTGGTCTTGATCTTTTCATAGTCCTTTTTGTACTCACGCTGTGGAGACATCAGGAACAGATTGTTCAAGAGTTCAGAAAATTAATATTAAAGGGAAACTTTTTATGTGGTATGTTTATTATTAGTAAGACAGCAACTAAAGACTTACGTCACTCTGGATTTTGGCCACGTGAACGGAGTGCAAGATCTTGGGGTCGTCATTAATGCTGAGGGCTCCAACCATCTGTCCCTTGTTCTTCTCGTACTCCTTCTTATATTTAACCTGGAACGAAGAGCAATTACTAGATTAATCAAAGAAAGAAACTGGGTACTAAATGTAACATAGATGCCTTATTATGCAAATGAGGGGACTGTCTTTGTACGTATTTGTATTTTAAACCTGACTTTATCCTTTTTTGTCTTAATGTCTTAACGTCAGTAATGAACTGAGGAAGTTTCATGGTGATTAGTTAATTTTTTTTACCCTATTCACTTGTATGGAGGATGAACCTGCCAAAATGAAAAAAATAAATGACTCAACAAATAACTAAATGTCATTAAATGTAGAAAAACTAATATTAAAAATAAATGTAGCCGTCAATTAATTGATGAAATGTTTATTTACTCTTCTGTTTATTTTCCCCTTTTATTTATTTATTTTAAAATGTATTTATTTATTTTTGCATTTATTTTTTATGTATTTATTTATGCATTATTTGTATTCATTTATATATATATATATACTGTATATATTTGCATTTATTTATCTATTCCTTCTTTTTTATTTTTATTGTATTTATTATGTATTTATTCATCTATTTATTTATTTGTGCACAATTTTCCTTTTGCATTTCACCCCTTATTTATTTCCCCAAACATTTATTTCTGTATTCTTTTCTTTTTACATTTCTGCCTTATTATGCAAATGAGGGGACTGTCTTTGTACGTATTTGTATTTTGAACCTGGCTTTATCCAATGTTCACATTTCTGTTCTAGAAATGTATGAAGAATTAGCACATATTTAATAAGATAATGCCTCATTTGCATATTTAAACATAACATTTCAGAAATCTTGTAAAACAAAAAAAGAATAGTTTTAATGTCAGTAATTAACAGGGGCTAATGTTGCAGCATACTCACATCACTGGCGATGTTTGTGTGAGCGCGGGCAGCGAGGATCGGGATAGCGTCACCCCTGACCTCAAACTTCTTGGCTTTATCTTTCTCCCAATCATATCTGTAACAGTTCTGCAAGATGAGAGAGAGGATTCAGGGAATCAAAACCTTACACCAAATTAAATTACAGATTCAATGTGGGTGATGAAATGAAGAGGCCAGTAGAGCCGTTACTTACATCACTGAGGTTGAAAGCGTTAACTCTGGACTGGATGAAGAAGGGATAGTCCGGGGGGAGACAGTTCTTGATCTTTGTGGTCTCGTACTTTGCCTTGTAGTTCAACTGCAAAAAGAACAATTGTGTTTTATGTTTACGGTGAGACACTACAGGCAGAAACATCCTTTTTCATGCACTGGTCAATTTTGAGTTTGAAAGAAAACATCTATTTAATATTTAGTTATGTTTATACTTATTTTAACTGCAGTATTTTATGCCTTATATTATCATTTTGCTTTTACTTTTACGTGTGTGATGTCCCCTTTTATATATTTATATATATATATATTTTATGAGCATTGTTGAAGCAACCTGAGACCAAAGATTTTCATTGCTGATGAATGACAGCTTTGAAGGTTTCTACAGAGATCTTTGTTCATTTATCATTTATAGTCTGATTTATACAACATTTTATTCATAAAAACATGGTGAAAATGTACTTTTTAAACAGCTGTTGTGGACATTATTTTCTGATTCATGGAGTGATAAAAAGAGATATCTATAACTGGCATTATCCAATGTTCACATTTCTGTTCAGGAAATGTATGAAGAATTAGCACATATTTGATAAAATAATGTCTCATTTGCATATTTAAACATAACATTTCAGAAAACTTGTAAAGCAAATAAATGATTATCTTAATTTCAGTAATCAACTGAGGAAGTTTCATGGTGATTAGTTAATTTTATTTTCCCTATTCACTTGTATGGAGGATGAACCTGCCAAAATAAAAAAATAAATGACTCAACAAATAAATAAATGTCATTAAATGTAGCAAAACTAATATTAAAAATAAATGTAGCCATCAATTAATTAATGAAATATTTATTTACACTTCTGTTTATTATCCCCTTTTATTTATTTATTTTAAAATGTATTTATTTATTTTTGCATTTATTTTGTATGTATTTATTTATGCATTATTTGTATTCATTTATGTTTGTATTTATTTTGTATTTATATATTTTTGCATTATTTTGTATTTTTTATGTTTGCATTATTTGTATTTATTAATATATATATATTTGCATTTATTTCTGTATTCTTTCTTTTTTATTTTTATTTTATTTATTATGTATTTATTTATTTATCTATTTATTTATTTATTTGTGCACAATTTTCCCTTTGCATTTCACCCCTTATTTATTTCCCCAAACATTTATTTCTGTATTCTTTTCTTTTTACATTTCTGCCTTATTATGCAAATGAGGGGACTGTCTTTGTACGTATTTGTATTTTGAACCTCACTTTATCCAATGTTCACATTTCTGTTCTAGAAATGCAGGCAAATTAGCACATATTTAATAAGATAATGCCTCATTTGCATATTTAAACATAACATTTCAGATGTTGGGGTTCTGCTCATTATACAGTAATTTCCAGATGAGACAGAAGTGTGATTTCTTGTCACTGGAGGGCAGCAGTGTATCAGCTGGACTCTATCTGAGACGTATTGACTGTCCCTCCCCAGCGCCGCTCTCTCTCTCCCTCTCTCTCTCTGATCACAGGGTTTATTCTGGGCCAACTGAATGCTTGTTGCTATTTATACTACAGAGAGACGGCTCTCCAGTTTCCATGGTGCCCACAGAAAGACAGCTGGCCTCCAGTAACGTGGATGATTGGGCACATTTTAAGGTGATCTGCATATCGAGGGAGAATTCGATCTTGAGCAGCGGCTGAGCGATTGGAGCGATTTCAATCAATATTTTTAAACTAGAATCACCGACTCGTGGTTGTACGCCTCCGCCAACCGGTCACAGTTTACATCCATGTCTGTACATGTACATGTCCACGCATTCATTGTCTATGTAAGCACCCGTGCATTGCATTCTGGGAGTGGACCGTCACGTCGCCCGCTCCTCATTTGCATAAAGTCGAGGTCTAGGCTACTTTATGCAAATCACGGGCGTCCGACGCGACTCGCCGCCTCTGGAAACTTTTAAACTAAGCATTGTCGATCTAAAACAGGGGTCAGCAATGTTTACTATCAGAAGAGAGAGCCTGTCTGGAGCCGCAAAACATTTGATCATTGTGATGAAGGTAACACAGTTTATAGTCTCAGTATATAGTATATAAGTCTAATGCAGAAAGAGACAATGTACTAGGGAGTATTAGGGCCACATTGAGGGAGAAAACATCTGAGATTTACACAATAAAGTCAGAATATTAAGAGAAAAGAAGTCGTAATATTACGAGAATAAAGTCATAAGTTTACGAGAAAAAAAGTCGTAATATTACGAGAATAAAGTCATAAGTTTATGAGAATAAAGTCGTAATATTACGAGAATAAAGTCGTAATATAACGAGAATAAAGTCATAACTTCACGAGAAAAAAAAGAAAATAACACGGTTTTGGAACAGCCTTCCCCTCAGTTTTATGTTTCTGTTGTCGGTTTGTAACATGCACTATTTTCAGTTGCCCGTGTCTGTTTTTGACATATTTTATAATCTTTTTAACATTGTAATGGCGTGTTATCATGGCCAGGTCTCCCTCGAAAAATCGATTTTAATCTCAAGAGACTTCCTGGTTAAATAAAAGTTAAATAAATAAACAATATTATTAAACTAGAATCACCGACTCGTGGTTGTACGACTGCGCCAACCGGTCACAGTTTACATCCATGTCTGTCCAAAATCACCTCGTCATTTTATCGTGTTAAATATTTGTGTGAAATGCTCATGATTAGCCTATGAATTCTTGAGTTATGGCCAGAAACATATATATATATCCATATATATAAGAGAAAAAATTACAGCAATATTGATAAGTAATATTACATAACCTTTGTTTAATTTGTATTTCTTACATCTACTTACCTATTTTATTCCTCAAGTGTAATACCCTCTGTTTATATTTATTTATTACATCTACTTTACCTGTTTTATTCCTGTTTTATTTGCTTTATAGCTACGTGTGTTTTACCTGTTACCTGTTATATGTTCTACCTGCCTCGTTTAGTCTCGTCAAGTATCCGTTTTAAAGCACTGATCAGGAACTGTGAATCTTGTTGTATTTAATATGATGATAATAAAGCTTTCTATCTATTCTATCTATCTATCTATCTATTTATTGTAATATATTGTGTAGCGGCGTTCCGTGCAGTCATACATACGTCACTCAGCTGTTTGGCGTTGATGGCAGCTTGAACCTGAACTGGCGAATCCACCACTTGTGTAAATTTCACCGTGTCTGGATGTTGCCGGTAAACTTTCTGCAAACCACGAAGATAAAAAACATTTTGTAACATACATACAAGTATTATATATAAATATATAAACATATATATATATATATATATATATATATATACTGCAGAGAAGTATTTTATCAGCCGGTACTACTCACGTCGCTACACTGAAGAAGCTTCTTCCCGGCTTCATACTCGGGCGTAACCGTTTGAGGGAAGAAGCATCTCGTCTTGATGTCTTCATATTCAGCTTTATAGAGTTGCTGCAAGAGGAAAAGAGAGGTGTGTGAGAGGAAGGATATAATAAAGTACATAATAAACTCTTATACCAGTGATATTTGATTTATAAAAATGATTTACCTCCTTCTTCATTTCCTCAACTTTCTGGCAGTGAACGGTGTAGACGTCTTCATAGCTGCCGATGTAGTGGCCCTTCACCTCACTTTCATACTTATCTTTGTAAGATCTCTAAAAAAAGATAAACCCAAATGTACATATTATAAAAAAAAAGAAAAACAATAATATCATTGGTTTATTTCAACTTGTAGATTAAAAAATAACAATAATACCTTCTTTCTTTAATTTATCTTACATCAGAGAACCGTAACCAAACCCTCGCACTAGCCCTCGGAAAAGAATACGCCTAAAATAACATACCCAAAATGAAACAGGAATAGCTCCTCATCCATAAGGCTTATATGCATATATGTGGTCTCCTTTGAAAGGTAACAAGCTGGGGAATATGAATCCATTGTAAGTAAAATAAACTCTATTACCATTCCAGAGAGAATGGAGAAGCAATAAAGGAAAAACTAAGATGTTTTATCCTCAAATTTGATGAGAATACACTAAAATATACCATATATGATACAATTTATAAAGATATACTCTCCATGTTTTGTGCCAGGTTTACTGTTGAGTGTTTACTGGGAGTTTTACTTCAAAACACACTATTCACAATGATATCATTGGTTTCTTTTAACTGGTGGATTATTCTTACATCAGTGAAGCGTTTAAGCACGGAGTCCATCTGAAACTTGGGCGTGTCGCAGTAGTTGATGCTGAAACCCCGGGACTTCTCATAGTTGGCCTTATAAACTTTCTGCAAAGAAGATATAAAAACAAATGATGAACAGAAAAATCACACATCAACATGTCAGTAAGACTGGTAACGTGATTCAATTAAACCAACTCACTGAATGCAAACGAGTACTGCAAGTGACTTCCAGATGGTTTAATTAGCACCACTAATATGATAAACCACTTGGAGAACTTCATGTCAGACGCTCTAAATAACACAAACCAACCACTTCAATCGTTTTAGCAGTCACCTCATTTTTTTAGTTAACGGTCTAACGAGAGTAATTATCAAATTCACGCAAGCAACGTCTCATATCTACACAGGAAACAGACACGGAGACCAGTGGCATCATTACAGAAACTTATTAACTTACAGATCCTATCTTGGTAACCATGGTAATTAAGGTTAAGACCTGGCTTAGTAAAAAAAAAAAAATCTATAACATGATTCCTACGTCAATGTTCCTATCCTAACTTAAGATACACTGTAGGAAAAGTGTTTTACACAAGTATCCTAACATCCCAAAATCTTAAATTACCTCTCCTAACTTTAGAATAGTCGCGAAGTTGTCCTAACTCTTTGGACATCAGAGCTGCCTTCCTCAGTCAGTGGACTTTTCTTTTTGATAACATCAACACATGGTTGGATGCCGGATATCTTAGCCCACTCTCTTTCTTTTATTCTCCGCAGTTAGCATTCAATTTAATGTATTTTTACTGTATTCTACAACAATGTACAGCTTTATTCTGCACTTTAGTCTATCTAAAAAAACAAAACTCTCTACCTCAGTTCTTATCCCGCATTATATTCCATATTTGACATTTCTTAATATCGATATCTCCTATATTTTATTATCCAGCACTACATCTTTGGTCTTTGTTGTTATTTGATAACCGCTAATAAATTAAATAATTTGTATAAGGGGAAGTAAAGATTGATTTGGGACAAGTAGATTTCTGACCCCAAAAAAGTTACCATTGAACCCTGTACTACTTCTAAGATTTTATTATTTGTTTTCACCCAGAATATCACCATCATCATCATCATCATCATCATCATCATCATCATCATCATCATCATCATCATCATCATCATCATCATTTGTCATGAAACCAGCTGTGATGGAAATGAAGCCACCTACATCACTGAGGATTTTGCCAGCATATCTGAGCTGTCTGAGGAGAGGATTCTCAGTGGCGGGCAGCGTGTTGTAGTCAGACTCCGCTTTCTTCTTCTCGTACTCCTTCTTGTATTGGACCTGTAAACAGAAAGAATAGTGTGAGTGAGTAAGGTTGATTCACACTGACTCATATAACATGACGTCGGTAGAGTAGAGTCACAGACGTAGAAGTGCATGTGTCTTTCTTAAGATGACGCACGTGTGTGCATTGTGTGTGAACGTGTGGGTGGAGGTCTGAGATGTTGGGGACTACTAGGAGCTACACACTCGGTGTGTGTGCAGTGAGAATGAACCAAATGTAGATCTCTCAGTCATGCCGTGTGTGGGAACAATACAGTGTGTCCTTGCGTCAGTGTGTTGACTCACACAGGTCAACTCTCTGTCGTGTCTTCCACATGAGATAGGACCGATAAAAATACCTGTGTGTGTGTGTGTGTGTGTGTGTGTGTGTGTGTTTACGTGGACTCACCTCACTGATAGCGATACGAGCCTTCTTGTTTGTGTCGTAAACGGGCGTGTCTGTTTGCATGAAATAAATTTGGTCTTTCGTGTCCTCGTACTTTTGCGTGTATCTTCTCTGAAAGGAGAAAGGGATCGACAGTTAGTTAGAGAGACGGACAAAATGGACAAGTAATTGTGAAAAATCCTCCCGATCAGGTAGCAGCGGTAAAACTCTTCTTACATTGCTGAAGTTCTCCATCGCCACCCTAGCCGTGGCCACGTCGAAGTATGGCGTCTCGCACCACTGACCCTTCACGTTTTTATTGTAATCTTCCTTGTATTTAAGCTGTGAAAAAAACAAATCAACATTAGAAGATGTTTCTTGTTGAAGATAAAACCATTAGGAATGACTGGAATCCCTGTAATGCTTAAACTATTGTTGGCCTCTCCCTTCCAGCTTAGTGTGGACGGTAATATCAGAGAGCAGCTGGGCTGTGATCCCTGGCAGTGGTTCAGGGTTGGTTGGTCTCTGAAGGCCCCGTTTCCATGTACTGGAGGTGCACTGTGCTCTTTTTCTTGCTTTATTTATAGATTTTAAATATAACACAATGCATCAACATTGCCATAATAATAATCTTGATGGTCATAATTACGGCGGCGTATTCCTGCGGCATTCGTGGAAACTGGGATGTTTTACTGCGTATAATATATATACGTAGATTTTTAGATATCGGAAAAAATTTGCTGGTGGAAGATGGTGTTTTTGGGATATCTGTTTGAAGGAGGGAAAAATATTCTATTGTCTTTTTCTATTCTATATTTATGTTATTTATGTTTCTTGTACATATTTATTTTATTTTCTTCTATTCCGTATTTACGTTTCATGTACATATCTTTTTATAGTATTTTTTCATATATATTGTTTTATCTTGTAATCTATATTTATGTTTCTTGTACATATTTTTTTAGTTTATTTTTTATTTGCATCGTACTTCTTTTTCTATTTTCTATTTATGTTTCTTGTACATACTTTTATAGTATTTATTCATTTTTTATTGTATTTTCTTCTATTCTATATTTATATTTATTGTAAATTTTTATTGTAGGTGTTTTTACATTTTTATTGCATATTTTTCTACTCCATATTTACGTTTCCTGTACATATCTTTTTATAGTATTTTTTCACATATATTGTTTTATCTTATAATCTATATTTATTTTTCTTGTACATATTTGTATAGTCTTTTTTTTATATTTTTTATGTATTTTTCTTTTTTTCTATATGTATATGTCCTTTTGGACAACACCAAAAATAACTGTTCCGAATACGTCTGTAAATGTCTCAAAAACTCAAAAAGTCTGAGAGTATGTCATATATTCCAGAGATAACTCTTTTATTCTGGGGTTTTATCTGTAGTATCTTATCTAGAATGGCTTCTTCTAGCATTTGTGTTATATGGGATGTTTTACTACCTATAACTGAAACGTGTGGAGGTGGAAGATGGTGTTTTTGGGATATCTGTTTGAAGGACGCATTGTCGACATATAAGTCTTTAATTGATTGCAGCCCTTCTCTTTCCCATAACATAACTCCAGAATCAGTCAGAGACGGCGGGAACATTTAATTCCTGTTAATTGGAGCAAGTTGCGACATCTGAAATGTCATTCTCCTGAGAAGCACTGAGGTTTATCATTCTCCTATGCACTATTAGTAATAGTAGCAGAGCGTATGGAAACACTTTCTGCACTATTTTTGACCCTTAAATGTCTCCCTTTGTCCACTTTCTGTCCTCCGTACACGTTTACAGTGTGTCTGAGAGGCTGACTAAAACAGTTGTGCTTACATCACTGCGCTGGTGGGTCACTCTCCTGGCCAGCTCCACTTCAGGAGGATCAGCCAACGAGGTGAACTTAGCCTTGCGCTCATCATGACCCTTCTTGTAGACAATCTGAGGGGGCAAATACACACACACACACACACACACACACACACACACACACACACACACACACACACACACACACACACACACACGCACACACAAAGCAGGATTTAAAATTTATTGAGGTGGTTAATTCTTCAACATCAATAGCTGACCTTAGTGCATAGATCGTATCTACATTGACTGGTGACTTCAGCACAAAAGGTGACACGTAAACGACCATTTTAATTGCCTGCTATGTGAGAGGAGATTGGTACATATGATACGTCTGACTAAGCACAAACAAACGGACCCTGAAGAGGAGAAAAAACACAATATAAAGGCAGAGAAAATATGCCAGAGAACTGCTCAGGCGAATTTAAGTCACAGTTTGTCTCATTTATATAGGTTAGATATATCCAAGTGGTATATTTTTAATCACAATATCGGGATATGTTGTCATATAGTATATTTGCTGGAGATTAAATAATAAAAAAAAATGTTTATAGAAAAATAAATCAGATGGAAAAGTCAACTTTCAGCTATTTGAGTGAATTAAATTCTTAATACAGAGAGAAATATGTTACTCCAAGACTGAAGTGTTTCTCATTGAGGATAATAACGGCCTAATAAAGCCAGTTATATTAAAGTGAGAGCTGTCACAGTATAAAGGTACTATAAGGTATTATATCACAATACTGTGTTTTTGAACATTTCTGCACAAAACTACCATTTGTGAAAAATGTACAGCTCTTCCATTTTTAATTCAGATAAATTTTACATATTTTTTATAGTATATTTTATATTTATGTTTCTTGTACATATTTTATGGTATTTTTACGTATTTGTATATTATTTTTTTTCATATCTTTATTGTATTTTCTTCTTCACTCTATATTTATGTTTCTTGTTTATATTTTTAAAGTATTCTCTATATTTTTATTGTATTTTCTTCTATTCTATATTTATGTTTCTTGTATATATTCTAATAGTATTTTATCATATTAAATTGTATTTTTCTTCTATTCTATATTTATGTCTCATATTTTTATAGTATTTTTTCATATGTTTATTGTATTCTTTTCTATTCTATATTTATGTTTCTTGTACATATTTTTTATAATATTTCTTTATATATTTATTGTGTATTGTGTGTACATCTATATATATAGATATATATCTATATATAGATATGTATATCTATCTATATATATATAGATAGATATACATATATATATACATATACAAGAAACATATATATATATATGTTTTTGTACATCTTTTTATATATATTTTTTAATATTTATATTGTATTTTCCTTCTATTCTATATTTATGTTTCATATTTTATATTATTTTTCTTCTATTCTACATTTTTTTTTTTACATATTTTTATAGTATTTTTTCATATGTTTATTGTATTTTTTTCTATTCTATATTTATGTTTCTTGTACATATTTTTTATAATATTTCTTTATATTTCGATTGTATTTTTCTTCTATTATATATATATATATACACACACACACAGATATATATGTATATCTATATCTATATCTAGAAATAGATATATATATACATATGTTTCTTGTACATGTTTTTATAGATTTTTTTAAATATTTGTATTGTATTTTCCTTCTATTCTATATTTATGTTTCTTGATGTTTGCAATACTTGCTTTTATTTTTATTTTTAATTTCTCTTATTATGTTCATGTGATGCACCAATACACCAAAGCAAAATCCTTGTATGTGAAAACTACTTGGTAATTAAAGTTTTTTCTCCTTGTCAGTATTTAAGCCACACACAGGTCCAACGTGTGAATGTTGTAGTATTTCCATTTCCTGCAGCTGTTGTCAGTAAACAGTAAACTCACGTCACTGAGGACCTCCTGAGCCTTTGCCACCCTACGCAGCTCGGGGCTGTCGCTGTACGGGTAGAACATGGTCTTCTCTTCATTCCAGTCCTCCACGTAACGTTTCTGAACAAGGTGTAAAGTCGTGAATTAGCTCAGGCATCTCTTAATATTAAATCATAAATCAGATTGAATGCCACGTTGTGTTTACTTTGCTGTAGTTGGCAGCATTCTTCACAGCCAGGACCAGCTCAGGAGCATCAGGAGGCAGCAGGTACCGGTCCTTCGTCTCATCCCACTTCTGTCGGTACAGAACCTAGAGAGAGGAAAGCAACACCATCAGTGGTGTACATTCACATTATTTTGTGTTTTCAAATCTTGGGTGTATTATTATAAGTTCAGGTGACTCACCTTGCTCATCAGTTCAGATACACGCTTGACGTGGAGGACCTCTTTGGCCTCACCATCATACAAGCTTGTTGTCCGAGCCTTAATCCCCTCCATGCGGTATTTAACCTGATGACGACACGTGTCATTTCGTATTATTCATGACAAATATACTTCCAATAACACAAAGAGAAAATCACAATTAATTTGTTCTGCATCTAACACTCAATAAATGTCATTTAATATGTTACCACTATGCTAAAAAGGAAGGGTTGGTTATTTATTATTTTTATTTTAATTTTTTACATTTTCCTTTTTTAAAAATTATATCATATAAATATATTTTTAAATGCATCGTTATTATTTTTTCTTTTTAAAATGTTCCTTTTTAAAATTATATTCTAATAATTTATTCTTTAATGATTAATTTGAAAAATGAATTAATAAAATATAGTTTTATTGTATAATACAATTATTATTATTATTATTAGTAGTAGTAGTAGTAGTATTATTAGTATTATTGTATAAATAAATAAAATAAAATGATTATAATAATTATTGTATAAATTAATAAAATAAAAATAATAAAATTATATTTTATTATTTTTATTTTCCTTTTTTTACATTTTCCTTTTTTAAAAATGATATCATATAAATATATTTTTAAATGTATCATTATTATTTTTTCTTTTTAAAATGTTCCTTTTTAAAATTATATTCTATTAATTTATTCTTTAATGACACATTTGAAAAATGAATTAATAAAATATAGTTTTATTTTATAAATAAAATTATTATCATTATTATTGTATAAATTAATAAAATAAAATGATTATAATCATTATTGTATAAATTAATAAAATAAAATAATAAAATGATATTCTATTAATTTATTCTTTAATGATACATTTGAAAAATTAATTAATAAAATATAGTTTTATTGTATAAATACAATTATTATTAGTATTATTATTTTATAAATTAATAAAATAAAACAATTATAATCATTATTGTATAAATTAATAAAATAAAAATAATACAATATATTTTATTAATTTATTTTTTATTTAGCATTATTTTTTTTATTCATAGAAATTTTATGTGGGACCAAAAATAATATTATTATTATTAATAATATTTTGTTGAGCATGTCTGCTCCTCATTCATAATGTCACACTCAGTTTATTGCTTATTCCAACCTTCAACCTTGAACTTTGACAACATGATTTGGTGGTATCAGCGGTACCTCGCTCAGCTGTTCCTGGGCCTTCCTGATGCGAACCATCTCAGGAGTATCAGAGATGAAGGCAGGAGCTTTCCCTCTGGACATGTCATAAGCGTGCCGGTACTTGTTCTGTCGAGAAGAGCAGAAACGAGAACAATAGAGTAAAAGAATAAAATAATGCACACATAAATATTCAAATGAAAGGAGATTACCTTTCATTTTAATAGAGTTAAGTATTAATATAAACACAAACGTGTTGCTTACGTGGCTGTACTGCTCCAGCATCTTCTGGCTGTGAGCCAGGTAAGGGGTCATGAACTTGGAGGTATCCACCTTGACCTTCTTCCTGACCTTCCTGGTGGGCAACCCGGCCTTGAGGAGGACAGAACAATCAACGACCCAACTAACAGACGGGCCTCAGCGCCTTGACTACAGGAAGTAAAACTATGTCCACTTACAACAGGGAACGATCACCAAAGACAAGAAGATTGTTTCAGGTATTATGCAACTGTAATGTTTTTGCTTAGATAATATTACCTATCAGTCTAATAACTTACCTTCAATAACTGATTTAAGTCAAAACTTCAAAGGGATGTGAATAAATCAGATTCAACATGGAGCTCAGGGCGTTAGGATAATGACATGATTATGTACCGAGATAAAACTGGATGGAAGGACGAACACAGCCAACACATATAAAGGGTTGTAAAGTGCATGAATACACAGTAACATGTACAGTATCTATGAGCATCTCTCATGCACTACCAGGCTCAGCAACACGTAAACATGACGAGGGTGACGGTATCTCATCTGGCGGGACAAAAAGCCACAAGAAGCGTTTAAAAGACATTTCTTCTTGGAGGTTACATCGGCAAAAAAAACTTTGGTAGCACTTTTTATGAAGCTCATGTCTGTAACGCATTATAAACATACTCATAATAGAATTATAATCTGCTTATTGTGCTGTATAATTATAGTTATAAGCACTCATAAATACTCACAATGCTTTATAATGATAATCATAACACATAATAAAGCATTTAATAATTATTTATAAGGTCAAGTATCATAAAACTGTATAATTGCTGGTCACTCAGTGAGTTTCATTTTGCAAGGACTATAGTAATAATATTAATATTAATACTAATAATACTAATACTAATAATACTACTAATAATAATAATAATAATAATAATAATAATAATAATAATACCTTTAAAAACAGAGTTTACAAAGTGCTTTGACGGACAAAGCAAAGCAAAAGTAGGACACATGGCAATATAACGACAGAAAAACAAACAAAACACGACAAAACTATAAGTTAAAACAGTAGAATAAATTTAAAAAATAGATAAAAATAAATTTAAAAGTCAATGAAATAAATACAAGTTAAAACAAAAAAAGCATTAAAACAATAAAAAGACGACATCGCATAAAAGCAAGTCTATGAAAAATGGATTTATAATTAAATTAGATAATGTATAGTGTATTTTAATTCCCATAGTTGTAATACATTATAACCATAGTTACTGTATTATGCATTATAATGTGATCTTAAGTTACTCTCATCGGTTGCTTTAAGGTAAGATAATTGTACAATGTTTTGTGTTGTTCTTGTAGAGATTTAAGGATATTTCTTTCGCTTTACTTAAAGCAAATATCACACGGCAGAT
The DNA here is from genome assembly GCA_916701655.1 of Sebastiscus albofasciatus. NCBI lineage: Eukaryota > Metazoa > Chordata > Actinopteri > Perciformes > Sebastidae > Sebastiscus > Sebastiscus albofasciatus. Next base: position 101,091 of record CAKAOI010052055.1, read on the forward strand.
AAGATAAGATAAGATACGATATGATACGATACGATACGATACGATACGATACGATACGATAAGATACGATACGATACGATAAGAGTTTTGTTGTGTGTTGTAGTTTTTGTTGTCCTGTCGTAGTGTAACGCTAAAAAAATAATAATAATAATTATAATATTTAGCCTGGCGGCTGTACACTATTAACACAAACAAACTCTCCAAAAACAGTTCAAAACAATCCTAAAAAGGCCAAACAATAAAAAACAAAAACCATTAAAGCTCAGTAACTAATAAATACACATGCAAAACAAGAATATTCTACTGTGTGACATTTGCTTTAAGAAAAATATCATTAAATCTATACAAGAACAACACAAAACACTGTAAAATTAAATTTTAAGCAACCATTGAGCCCAGTATAATGCATTATAAAAAGATTATAATGTATGATCCTTGCAAAAACAGATGTCAGAGTGACCATCAATTATGAAGTATTATGATACTTGACCTTATAAGTCATTATAAAATGCTTTTAATGTGTTGTGATTATTGTTAAAAAGCACTATGAGTATTTGAGTGCTTATAACTATAACTATACAGCACTGTAAGCAGATTATAACACATTATAAGTATGTTTATAATGCTTTATAGACACGGGGCGTTGTAGAAAAAGTGCTACCAAAATTGTTATTACTGAAAAACAGTTTAATGTTCATGCAGAGTTTTAATAGATTTCTCATAAAGTTTAACATTAAAAGACTACAGACAGTCGGCCTTCAGTGAAATAAACAGATTATCCAAACAGTCATGCAGACGAGGAGCGGGATGCACCACAAGGGAGGGTTGTCCTGTACGGTTTGAACTGTTGTCCCTTTGGGAGGAGGTGCTTTACCTGCAAGAGCTGAGAACTCTTGTGCTCAGTGACAGTCGTCGTTGTAATCTGCTCGACATATTACAAAATATAGGAGGACACACTCTGGGGTTTCAAAATGGCCACAACAACACGTTATGGGAGAAACAGCACAGTATTGTCTTTATTGGATTGAGGGTGATTTTTTCCACAGCTCTGGCGCTCTGACTGCGTCAATAACACTTCACTCTACGCTGCATCACATTACTGGCTCTTCTGTTAAAACGCCCTGCATCAAAGCAAACAGCTCTGTCATCTTGGTCCTGTAATAAACTGATTTCTTATCCTCTCATAACAAAGATGCATTAACATCCTCTGCTATGTGAGTCAGAACTCCTTAATAAAGCCTATAAACTCACATGGTGCTCACATGACATGTTATATCATAAACCATTGTTCCTGTTGCTACAGCAGACAGCGGTACACAAACTGTTTTATAATCTCCATGTCTGATCACACCCAGACAGCATGGCTTTAGAGGACTGGTTCATCCAGATCACAAAAGAAAATATGTTTTCACCTCTAGTAATATCTAGCCATGCAGATAGTTGTATTGTAAAACTAGGGCTGTCAATCATTAAAATACTTACGCACATTTTTCATCTGTTCTAAATGAACCTTAAAGGGAGATTTGTCAAGTATTTAATCCTCTTATCAACATGGGAGTGGACAAATATGCTGCTTTATGTAAATGTATGTATATATTTATTATTGTAAATCAATTAACAACACAAATCAATGACAGATATTGTCCAGAAACCCTCACAGGTACTGCATTAAGCATAAAACAATATGCTCCAATCATAACATGGCAAACTGCAGCCCAACAGGCAACAACAGCTGTCAGTGTGTCAGTGTGCTGACTTGACTATGACTTGCCCCAAACTGCATGTGATTATCATAAAGTGGACATGTCTGTAAAGGGGAGACTCGTGGGTACCCATAGAACCCATATACATTCACTGATCTGGAGGTCAGAGGTCAAGGGACCCCTTTGAAAATGGACCTGACAGTTATTTAGAGCGTTATTTAACCTCCTTCATGACCAGCTAGTCTGACCTGGTTGGTACCGATGGATTCATCAGGTTTTCTAGTTTCGTATGATACCAGCATCTTCACTGTAGCTATAAAACGAACGCGTTATTATTGCGTTAACTTTGACAGCCCTATTTTAAAAATGCAAATGAGGCATTATCTAATGCTAACTGTCATTGAATTTAGGAGAAATCTACAGACGTAAATAGACAAAGAAGTAAAATAAACACTTAAATGTGTATTTTGGATGTTTTCTTTCCACTAGTCTAAAAAGATTTTTAAAAAAGAAGACATGTTATTGAGGCAAAATAAACCAAAATCTAAGAGCATGAAAAACGATGTTTTCTTCTGAGTTGTCTCCTCTTAAAAAGTAATAATATTACTTTACTTATTACTTGAGATCCAAAGTAATTAGTTAAGTTACTTGTTATATTACTATATTACAATGAACGACAATGTCCTCTGCATCTTTGACTCTTTAAGGGGAGAACGTTGAAGCACCCTAAACCTCAGCCTACAGTAGCTGACAGCGTTCCCACACATAGCATTCTGCTCCACGAATAGCATCTAGCGTCTAACTTACAGCCTGCCTGAATTACACTTCCCTCTCCTGAGGAAGTATTTACAGTCACGTAAGGTTGGCTGGCGTTGGACGCTAACCAATAATCTACCAGAAACCTAGAAATAACCAGAGCTGCGAGAAAGAACATCTCAATCATGTTTTTTATCAACATTTGTAAGAGGCTTCAATATCTGTATCCATCAGACAGGAGAGAACCATAGGTGTGAATGAAACCCCCACATTACACATCAGAAACAGCCTCTCTACCGGCCGGCACACACTTTTTTCCATCACCTCTCCTGAGCACATTTCTAGCGCTGTGACGCTCCAGGCTACCGGAGTGTGATTTACAGCACAGTGGCTCGTCTCATTAGCCCCCCTCCCTCTCTCTTTACCTCTCCCTCCTCTCCATCTCTCTGCCAACGTGCCGTAGATGTCCACTTCTAAATTTGTCTGGATGCCAGACAGAGAACTGTACGCTCCGCCCCTAAACGACCTGAGCAGTTAAAGGGACTGTATGCAAGTTTTTACACGTTTTTTTATTGCCAATGTGTGAACAGGTTGCAACCTAGCCTTCTGGGTTTCCTCTATCATACTGCTTCTAAAGGGACTGTTTGTAAGAATCAGAAATGTCTTGTTAACAGCGACACCTGTGGACATTAAGTCAACGAAAGTCAGCGTCCTGTTGCTGGCGCTTGTGCTCGCTCTACATAGACATGAAGGAGCATCGCTCAACACAGTGAGGAGACACACGTCAGCTAAAAGCACAATATCACTCTATATTTCAGCTGCTTGGCAGTAATGTTAGCTGACCAGACCAAGGTCTCTCCATGAATCAATGCTGATCCTAGT